>WAAE01006622.1:116170-210223 GCA_013400495.1 Nicator chloris | reverse complement strand
CGCCGCCTCTGCGCCGCCGGGCATGGGGAGCGGCGGCGGCGGGGAGGGCGGCGGCGGCGCGGGGGGTCTCCGCAGCAGGAAGACCTTCAGGTCATTGAAGAGCATGCGGCAGCGGCACTTGAGGAGGCCTTGGTTTCGCAACATCTGTGTCGGACGGAGGAGCCCGCAGCAGCAGTAGCAGAAAATGCCCGCGCCGGGTGGTATTAACATGTGCCTTTCCTTGGCAGGCGGGCACGGGGGAAAGAAAAGGGCAGGAGCCGGGCGCCCCGCGGCCGGGGGGCGCTCCGCGGCGGCCGCAGTGCCGGGGTTGGCTGCGCTGGCCGCCGGGGAACGCACAAAAGCAGAGCCGGAGGGCGAGGGGGCGAAGTCCCCGGCAGCCCGCTGCAACCCGGAGGGGACGGCAATTGAAAAAAAAAAATCCACACCAGAAAAAAAACCCGACTCTGTGCTGCCGAGTGATCCTTTCCCCCCCTCCACAAGTTTGCTTAGAAATCAGCGGGAGGAGGAAATAAATCTCCCACGCCCGAGGGTCCAGGGGCGCAGGCGGCGGTCTCGGGAGAAAGCCCCCGATCAGCTCTCGCAACTCCTAAGCCTGTAAAAAAGAAGGGTCCACGTCTCCGGTGGGTGTGGGGAGGAGGGAGAATGTGGTTCTCTCGACAGTATTTGGCATCTCAAGTAATTTTCCTTTTTCTTCTATTTTATAATAATTTTTTTTCAATTAAAAAATAAAACCCGATCACACGAATCCCAGTGTGCATCCAGACAAAATAGCAGCTGGTCTGGCTATCAAAATGCAAAATTGGTAGCTGTCGTTATTATCAAAATTGCCTCTTTGACAAAAAAGACCTTCACATTGTTTGTGGGAAAACACCCTACGTTTTCAACACTGTACTCCCAGGTGGCTTCAGATTTTACCGTTGCCTTTAAAAGATTTCATTGTAAATATTAAAAGTCCAGAAAGAAATAATTAGCATTCAATTAGCTTAATCCCAGATATACTGAGACAAATATATTTTATATATATAATATATATATCATATATATTTTATATATATTTATATATTCTGACCTTCTCTATTCCAGCAGCTGTCTGGACCACACCAGAAAAAAATCAGAGCGAAACTGATGAGGGAAGGCGGCTGTATTATTCCCTAAGCTGTTACCATCCTGGACCAAAAACCCACGTCGAAATCGGATCTATTCTTCGCATGTAATTGACCGGGGAAACGTGGATCTTACATGGTCACGTTTCCTTTCCTCCTTTCACAAAACAGGAACGTCATCAAACGCATTGGCAGCTTTTACAGACCATTGTGGATGGCGAGGCGGTCAGGGCTCTATCAGCAATTGCAGGGACCTCCTTTTGATGCATTGGACGAGGCTCCTTCTTTCTCTCCACCACCGTCCCCACCTTCATTTTCCTCCCCTTCTGTCCTCCTCCTGCTCTGACTGTTGCTCTCTCTCACAGGCATTGACATTCAACCATCGCAAGTCTGTCGCACTCTCGCTGGCAGGGAAGAAAAAAATCGGAGCAGATAATTCTCTTCTTCCTCCTAGAAGGCTCGGATGGAACACAATGCGCCAGACACATGGGGCAGCATGGCTTATTTTTCGTGCGGTTCCTACCGCTTTGGCAACATCGAGCTGATGTGTGCGTGTGTGCCTTCCTCCCTTAGCAGCAGCCTCCTCTCCGCTCTCCCATCCGGCTTGCCGTGATGATGTTGCTGTTGCTATCTCCCTTGGATGCAATGGGGAAGGCAGATTGTTTGCAGTGCGAGCGGGGATTTGCAGGAAGGGAGGGGTGGGACGTGGCCGCGCTCTTCTCCCGCCCCCGGCTTGGAAAAAAAAAAAAAAAAAAAAAAAAAAAAAGGAAAAAAGCGAGAGAGAGAAAGAAGAAGCAAAAAGGCGGGGTGGGAGGGGGAGAATCAAAGCGAGGAATGGAGCCCTTCCCAACCTTTGATGCCCCGGGCTGCCGGCTGCCTGCGAGAGCCCACGCCGGGGAGGAAGGGAGGAGGGGCGGAGAAGGGGCTGGGCGGGCGCTGCGGCTTCAGCACCACGGGGCGCGGACAGCTCCGCCGGGCGGGGCGGGGCGGGGCGCGGAGGCTCCGCCGGCGCTCCGCCCCCGGCCCGGCCCTGCCGAGCCCGGCCCTGCGGGACGCGGCCCCGCCGCCGAGGGGCACCCGGAAGGCGGCGAAGCTCCTGCGCCCCGGCGTGTTCCAGGCGGGTTTCCGCCTCCCACCGGCCGCTGCGGGGACCTGTGACACACGGGAACTTTCAGGGGCAGGAGGCAGAGATCGGGCAGTGGTGCGGGTTTTAGAGATTCCCAGCAGGAAGCCGAAATCCCACCAACAAACTTTTCCCTAGCAGATTAATTTGTTGCAGATAATTTCACGGTCGAATAGCTATGATATTATTATTATTATTACATTTTACTCCAGCAGCGTTTTTTGCTGATAGATTTGTTTTGTTTCAGGCGTACGTATTTCCGTAGAANATCGGAGCAGATAATTCTCTTCTTCCTCCTAGAAGGCTCGGATGGAACACAATGCGCCAGACACATGGGGCAGCATGGCTTATTTTTCGTGCGGTTCCTACCGCTTTGGCAACATCGAGCTGATGTGTGCGTGTGTGCCTTCCTCCCTTAGCAGCAGCCTCCTCTCCGCTCTCCCATCCGGCTTGCCGTGATGATGTTGCTGTTGCTATCTCCCTTGGATGCAATGGGGAAGGCAGATTGTTTGCAGTGCGAGCGGGGATTTGCAGGAAGGGAGGGGTGGGACGTGGCCGCGCTCTTCTCCCGCCCCCGGCTTGGGAAAAAAAAAAAAAGAAAAAAAAAAAAAAGGAAAAAAGCGAGAGAGAGAAAGAAGAAGCAAAAAGGCGGGGTGGGAGGGGGAGAATCAAAGCGAGGAATGGAGCCCTTCCCAACCTTTGATGCCCCGGGCTGCCGGCTGCCTGCGAGAGCCCACGCCGGGGAGGAAGGGAGGAGGGGCGGAGAAGGGGCTGGGCGGGCGCTGCGGCTTCAGCACCACGGGGCGCGGACAGCTCCNTTATTATTATTATTACATTTTACTCCAGCAGCGTTTTTTGCTGATAGATTTGTTTTGTTTCAGGCGTACGTATTTCCGTAGAAATATGGGTTCCTTGTAGCTCAGTAGATGGTAACTGAACACTATTGCTTAACTAGAGTTTTGCTGCAAGTAGTGAATGGATGCCAAGGACAATAGTTTTTTCTCTCAGCCTGTTTGAAAATTTTAAGTAGCAGCTGCTGGAGGCCATTAGCTTTTCTCCGCAATCATCAGCAGAAGTGGCTTTCCCCAGCCAATCCTATGTCTGTCCATGCAGACCCACGCAGCCTCTGAATGCAAAGGGAAACTTAGGGCTCCTCTGGGACTTGGTATTAGCCGTTCCAACTGGAACAGCTGACAAAGGTGCTGAGTTTGATGTGGGCCAAAAGTATTATTGATACAGATTACTGATACAGTATATGCCATATGGCTAATGTCAGTGCAATATCTTGGCTCAGGGACCAGTGAATACCTGCAAGATGGGACACACCTCTTGGCGCCCCCGTCTCACATCGTGTCAATACCATTGGAATGTCAGGCACCTTAATTTGGTTTCTTCCTTAATCTTTTCCTTCAGGAGGCCATTGCACGCACCAATGCCCAGTCTGGGTTCTCTAGCTGGTCTTGTGTACAAGACTGTCTTTATTGGCAGTGACCTAGGCAATACCACTGATAAATAATCTCATCTCTCTTACAAGTTGTACTGAACCCTAGACAATGATTTGAAATTGTTTCACATAGAAAAAGATATGATATGCATAACCCACCATGTCATGATTAGAAGAGGAATCTGTGTTGTTACCTAATTAAAAAGGAGCTGACTGATTATTTGCTACAGGAAAATGAAACCAGCATGTGCAATTAATTTCCAGGAAATAAATTACACATTGGGATGCTTTAAAACATTCATCAATGCAACCTGTCATTCCTCAGAAAAGCTGGGCAGATTTGCCAGTGTGGCTGTCTACAACATATTTAAGGCTTCTCAGAATTTCATATGTGTCTAATGGGGTCATTAGAGAAATAATAATGGAAAGAGCATTTTAGAGACTTCCTGTGTGTGAGACAGGCTGGCTAGAGGCTGAGTCGCTGTGTCCATGCTCCAGGATGGCTTTCTACCACCACCCTCCCATGCTTTTTGTTGCTTCCATCTTCTTGTCTTGATGTCACCAACATTTTCAGAATGGCTCCATCAATAATAGAATTGGAGAAAAATAGATTGTTGTCATCCTTTGCTTGTGTAAAGCATCTTTCATCCTTCCCTCCTGCCCACGCCTGGTTTTGCAGAAAGGATATTCTCACGGTAGAGGAGATCTTTGTGTTATACTCTGGGTTTTAATGTATGGGCTGTGTGCCCAGAGAGTGGAATGGCTGATAAATGTGACAAAATAAATAAAACAAATAATAAATCGGAGGTGCTCCATATGCTTCCCAGAGGTGAGTGGGTACTGTTATTCCTGTTTTGGTAAATGGGACAGCTGCCAATGTTTTCACACTTGAATGCTGCATTCAGGCCCCTTGGTATGGATCAAGGTGCCTTGTTTAACATGCTTGCACTGGAAAGAGCTGGCCCAGACACTTTGGTGAGATCCCAGTGAGAGTCAGGAGCTGTTAGGAGGCCAGTTCAGCCTTCCTAATTTTGCTTCACAGGAAGCAATGTGCAGAAAAAGATGGGCAGCACCTTCTTTTGCAGAAGGACCTGTTTTTGGGAGTTTTGATCCACTGTCTCTTGAGTCCACTAACAGACAAGAGGTTCATATAGGGAGGATAAGTATGGGAGACAGCAGCTCTGGCAGACTTTATCTCTGCCCTCCTCAGGTACAGAAAGAAGAAAAAAAGCCACGTGACTCAATCAGTTAAGAAAGGAGAACTGGTTCCTCTTGGTTGCTTACATCCAAGCTACTGACTGGGAAATTAGATTGGGGAGATGTCCAGGCAACTTGGCGCAGATCTGCAGGCCTGTTTGTTATAGAAGGATTCAGGTGTCAGGCTGCAGGTCGGTCTCACAGCAGACACTCTAACGCTGGTTATCTAAAGCACAGTGTGGGCCCATTTGCCCTTAGCTACTCCCTCAACAAGGACAAAAAAAGTATTGCTATTCATGTGCCTCCTCTTCACCTCTCTGTGCAAGCCATCGCTCAGTGCAGAGGAGGTGGAGGAAGGAAGAAAAAGAGTGGCTAGAGCTGCATCCATACTTGATCTGCCTGTGTGGCAGCCTGATACAAAATCATATCAGCAAAATTTTGTACTTTTTTATGTTGTTAGTTTAGGGATTTATAAAAAATTGCAGAGATAGTGAGAGGACAAATGTAAGCAGGAAAGCATTATGTGGACTGCAGCTGAACAGCTTGAACTCAGCACACCAGTCATTGTGCACAAGCATGTGAGAGACAGACAATATAAATGCTGATGTGGACAGAGAGTATCAGAGAGCCAGAAAGCTGCCAGAGAAACATTCCTTTGTGTTTTCTATCTCTCAGGAAGTAAACAGTTACCTAAACCCATTTTCATGCCCACCTACTCGGTCAATAGCTGCACTGCGCCTCCTGCTCCACTTACAGCTCCTTAATGGTGCAGAGGAGCTTTGATTGCCGTGGCATGGGCCTCATCCCTCTGGCAAGCCATTACTTAAATCCAATACATCTAAGGTTCCTACTGCTCTCTCAGTGATGGGGAGCTGCTCATCAGCTGAGTATCCTCTGATTGCTTGTCACAGCCAGACTTCCTAGTTCTTTTTCCCGGATGGAGATATTAAATAAATCTCAAGTGATATAATTATCATAACTCAGTTGAGGAGGCTTGTGGGCAGATGCAGCCAGGGGCCAAAGGGAGCTTTGTCGCTTTTTTTTTTTTTTTTTTTTTTTTTTTGTCTTTCTTTCTTTCCAGGGAGTTGCAAATGTGCTGATGCAAAGGATGTTGCTGCTGGAAAGCTGGGCTGAGCAGGTGGGGATATGGATCTTCTAAACATTCAGAAATAATCCATTATTGGTTTATTTAATAATTTAATAATCCACTATTGATTGGAATAGTCTTCTCAGAGGAGATCACAATTAATTTCTGGAGTTTTGTGCCTTGGTGTATCTGCTGTCTTGGACTGGAGCAAAAGTCATTGCACTCTGCATGCAAGGAATTCCAGTGCTGTTGCTTTCTCCCCAGGCAGGGACTGAACTTCCACTTGCTCTCTTCCTGCAAAAATCATGGTCTGTCTCTGAGTTGATACAGAGCAAATTTTTCTATTTCCATGGCAGCTTGCTCTCTACAAAGGGGAGAGAAAAGGGTTGGTTCTTTTTCGAAAAATCAGACATGTCCAGCAACAGGACCCCAAGCAAAGCAAAGTACAACTGCACATCTTTTTCTCTGGGTTCAGGAAGAAATCCATGTCTTTATTTTATTGAGCTTTCTCTACAAGCAGCTTTGAGGCCAGTCAATGTGCAGGAGAATGTGGGTGAGAAGATACTACTGCTGATGAGGACAGCCCCCACCTTTCCTCCTTTAGGCTCTGGATTTAAAATTCAAACTTGCAGTGCCACAGCACTTCTCTTCAGGACTAGACAACTTAAAACAGGGAGCTTTCCTGGTAACAAGTCCTACACTACCTCCTACAAAAGGAATTCCTTGTCCCCTTGGATGACTAGTCAGAATTGTGACTGGAATAGAGCAGCTGCAATAGATGGTGTGTTTCAGGATATCTTCAGAAGGCATTCAGCCAAATGCTGAGTGGTTTTAACCATCCAGGAATGTAGTAATTGTCATGAAATGCCAAGCCTAAAAGGACCTGAAAATTAGATATTAAAAAAAAAAAAAGAAAGAAAGTATATAATCAAAGGTCCCTTGGATATTGCCACTATTCTCCTAAGTGAAGTCAAATTTGTTTCTAATTGCATTCTCAGATGTGTGTTATTTTAGTGACACACAACAATCTTAGAACTAGCTTACACTTTTCTGATGGTATTTAGAGGAAAAACCAGTGTTGTTAAACAAGCCCATTAGGTGCTGATCCTGAGAGATATTCCATGCTCTCCAAATCCAGGTGAACAGAAAGGATCTAGCATGTCACCCAGCATTTGCTTAGTTACCAGGATTCATCAGCAGACACATTAACATTGAGGATATTCCCCCTAGGACCATCATCTGGCACAACACTACCATGTTCAAGGAAAAAGCAACAGTTTTGTATGGGAAATTTATGGTTATGGAGGACCCGTACCTGACATAAAGGGGTAATGCATGGAGACACCACACCAGGATGCCCATAATCCTATGAATTCATGTGCTGAGCTAAGATCCTTCTTGAGCTATAGTTCTCCTTCAGTATAACAAACATTTGGGTATTTGAGACTGTTTCCCCAAATTCTTACCAATTTGTGTCTAAGATTTAATATCTTAGGCTGCCCAGATAACTTTGCCATCTACAGCAGCTTGTTTCTGGATCAGCAAGCAGATGTATAAGTACATGCTGCATAAGTACAGCACAGATAGTGAAGTGTCTTACAAGCCAGATAATCTGCTTAGTTTATCAGTGGTAGGTGAGTTTCCACGTTGGCAGAGGCCAAGACCCAGACATGAGAAGAAGACCTTTTAAGGTGTCTCCTAAGCAATCTTCATTGCATAAAATGGGTCTTGAGAAGAGTGAGGACACTGGAGACCAGAGAAAGGTACACTGAAGTACATTGCAGGAGGACATCCTAGTGTCTCCCTGTGCTGAAGAATTACCATCATATGCACCAGCTCCACATAATTTTCACAGAAGAAGGCAGTAGGCTTCCATATCTGCCTGGAAATGTCAGGCACAAAACACTGGGCTGACCCACGCCTGTTAAGATACTGTGTTGTCTCTCTCTCCTGCCCTGAATATGCTCCAACGCACATCAGAAACACAGGAAAGCTCACAATTGTCGCTAATAAGTGCACAAAGGTTCCACTGGCAGGTATCACTCTCCTTGGTGACCTCTCCCTGCACCTTTGCACAAAGGACAAGTGCAGTGTCTGTCAATGAATGAACTGAAGGCACCATCAGGAAGAGAGGAGTGTGGATTTAAAGGCAGGGCTGCTGGAGGTGGCATGGTGCAGACAATGAAAGCAGAGGGAGACATAAGAGTGGTGAGTGGGAAAAGGTAGTGGATTTACATCCATGGAAACAGGAACTGATTTTTGACCATTGCATTTCAAAGGAGAATCCCCCAATAGTACCTCAGAATGGAAACTTTGTTCTGAAAAGGAGGTCTTGGCCTTGCATGTGGCCCACAGTATTTGAGAGGGAGCTTAAACATCACATGGACACTCTCCCAGGGCCTCAGGAGCACATAAAATGAGAGACTGTTACATCCAAGTGATGGCCCAGATCTACTGCTTTGTAATGCACTTTATGTTAATTACAGGGAGATTTCAAAACTATACACATTTTCTTGCCAAGATAATTAATTTAGAAGCTTATGTAGTTAAAGAGTTTTGTAATTACATTTTATTGTGGGGGAGTCTTTTAGGGATGGATGCTGCCACAAGCTGAACATCTCCATAAAGGTGGTGAGTGCCTGGGTTTCCCTTTGGGATGAGCCCTCAGTGCTCATGAGCTGGAAATCTCCTGTAGTCTGTAGGGTCATGCAGCTCCTAATGACTTGGTCCCAGCAGACTGAAATATTCAGTCTTACAGACCCTAAAAGGAAACCCTCAAAAGCACTGGCTTCTGAGCCAGTGTCTGCCTGTAGGCAGCACTTCTCTGCTGCTAAAGGGGCTCTTCCTTCCTAACAGGCTTGGCCTCTCTCTGGTGATGTTTTTTAACCCTCAGGTCATAATGCAGATGACTGCGGTGATGGGCTGACTCTAATACCAGCCCTTTCCATCTTAAGACTTGTACAGTCTCTCTGGATCTTCCTCCCAGACAAATGTGCTGTCATTCAAGAAGAGGGGGAAAACACAAGCTGTCAACCCCAGGAAACACTCCTCTCCCTGCATCATCCCCAAACTCACAACCCTGCCTTCCTGACTTGCCCTGTAAGGACATAAATTGATTCCTAGCCCTGAAAGCACTTAACCTAGATGGGAAGAGCTACAACCCCTTTGATATATATTGGGAAACTGAGGCACAGGCAAGAGAATTCCCCCGTGGAGTCAGCAGCAAAGTGCTGCGTAGGGAACTATTTTACCTTATAGCATGGCTCCCTTTGAGAGCAATTTGCACATCCTTGTGTGATGTGCAAGTAAGAACACATGCAATATATCTCTGTTTTTCTTCCCTCTTTTTATGACTGAATAATCACACAATCTTTCTTCCATGGAAGCTTGAATGCTGCTGTTTATTGCCCCCTGGAAATGGGATGACAACAGCTCATGGCTCCTCTGCAGCAACTTGCAAAGGTCTCCTAAGCAGAGAATTATGCCCTTTGGAGGCAGTAAACAGTAGGAACAGTAGAGTGACTAAGCACCAGAGATCCTGCATTTGTGTAGAAACTAGCAATGAAAAGGAGGCAAGGATGCCCTGGAGAATGGTGCCTTAGGAAAAATGTTTCCAGCATTTTCTAAAAATGAAGGTTTTCGTGCATAAAACACAGGACAAATTTGAACCTCATTCCACTGTTGAACCTGCCTGTGATCCTGGGTATGATTTCGATGCCAAGCATCAAGACTTAATGAAAAACTGGTAAATCACAGAAGAGCTAGCCCAGAGTACACTGAGATGTATTCTCTGCTCTCCCTCAAGTTGTTTGGGTGTGTGGAGATACTGTTAGAGCCTCCTGAGTATCAGGAGAACGTGCAGACAGGGACGGAGTCTTTTCTATCTAAAGCCATCATGTGTTGGGACTCCAGCTGAGCCTACCCCTGACTGGCTCTGATGCCATTTGGGGAACCCTCGTTTAGGCAGACAAGGATCAGAACCTCAAAGGATCTCAGCACAGGATACTGCCCACATGGTCTCTTTTTCTCTGAAGCAGAGCTGCACCTGCAGTAGCACTGGCACCACGTGATCCCGTAAAATCACTGTCCCAATGAAATCCTGATGTACAAGGGAAAATAAATTAATCTCCTTTTTTTCTCTTCCCTGACCACCTCCTTCCTACATTTTTCTTCTTGATTCATTTTTATGTTCAGTGATATAAATTTTCCAGGTCAGTGCTAAGTCCCTTGCTTGTGTGATCTTTACATACCAGCAGACATATGCAGAGAGATGAGAAGAGACCAAGTGCAAATCAATCCATCCTACTGACACTTTTATTTATCTATTTTTTTTCCCATCTGCCACTGCTCAATGGCCTCAGTGTGTGTGTGAAAGAGGGATGGGGAAAGGGGTTCGGATACTGGTAGAGCCACTGAAGAGCTCTCTACTTGTAGCTGTCCCCTTTCCTTCCTACTACCCTGCTACCCACTGCTCCTCATATTCATTCTGCTTTGTGGCAATTATAAAACAAAAAGTGTCAAATAAAAATAACACAGAGCTTCTTAGTGCTGATACCAGGGTGACAATCAGGAAGCCAAGCCCAGACTCGACACTGGTGGCAAAGCTGCCTTGATGCTGAGTGCATTGAGGGCTCCCAAGAGAAAAGCACCAGTGTCTGCAGCCTGAGCTGAGCTCCGTGGCTGAAATCAAAGACAAACGTACATTACCTGTGGACCAGGCAGAGAGGAGGACTCTTAACACATGCTGACTATTATATTTCATGGTTGTGACATACAGCAGCCACACTGAGAGAGGAGACAGGAGTCTGTACTTTTGTGTTTGCATTTAACCATGCCTTCCCACTGAAATGTGCAAGCCTAGGTTAATCATGGCACACAGTGGAGTTCTTTGTTTACTAGGCTTGGGCCAAGACCTGGATGTTTTCATGTAGTCTGTATCACCTGTAATAATTTCTACTCTACTCTAATCCAAGATGGCTCTGAATCATCAACCAGAGCAGGGTCCAGTGGCTGTTAAGTTTCCCACATATTAAATCATTCACACAGTTTCCATCTAGAGTATTTAACTTTTTCAGGAATCCTGTTTTCTCTTCTAGGAAAGAAAGCCTCAAGAACTCATGACCCAACAGGTATTTGCAGAGTGGCATGCATTCAAAATGCAATTCTTTTATAGCAGTGGTGTCATCACATAGTGAACGTGTTCCTGGAATGAGCATTGCTTAGAAGTTGTCAATACTTTAATCTGATTTATACAAGCTGTGTTCTCCCTCTCTCTCCCTCTTCCCTCAAATAAACGACAGTAAGTTCTCAACCTGGACAAATCCCAGGTAGTGGGATCAGTATCTGGCAATATATCAGCTTTGTTGCTGAAATCAGGGATGAAGCAGGGACAACTGAAAATGCTTTTCCCAGTTGTTTTTCATTCAGCTTCCAAATAGCTTGGTGCCTGTCTAAAGTATGACTGCCTATAGGAATACACTTCAATTCTTATACTACTGTGTGCCAATTAAGTAATTAACTAAAGTGTGGAAAATCTATAAAAAATAGTTGGTTGCATCCACAAGGAACATTAATACTGCAAGGTGTCATGCCCATGAATAAAACCTGACAGCATCTGCAAATTCAGAAGGAACTACCTGTTCTGCTGTTAAGAGATCAAGTTCAGGCGCTCATCAGAAGATCTTCAAGACCTGGTCTTTAACTTGTCTGTGGACTGGAAAGTATTTGCAGGGCACACGGAGGTTAGTCTTTGTCCTCCAGGACTCAGTTGTCACTTCACAACCATATGATGCATTAGACATCGCAGGACATGAATGTCACTGCTTTGAGCCTCAAATTCTGTCAGCATGATATTGTGCCATGATGCAATCTCAGTCAGCATCTTGATTTGATTTGCGCATTGCTTCACAATTCGCTCCAGGAGGGCTTAGGGTCCAATTCTGCAAACAGCTCTGCAAATGAGAAGTCATACCCACCACTGCTTACAGACCTTGACATCCAGCAGCACTCTTGGAGCACGAAGCAGCGACCCCCATCCTGGCAAAATTACATAGAAATGGTGGCCACTTCCAAACTTCACTTGACCTCAGAGGCAGTGCTTGATTTCTCTGTGTTACAGTGAATCCAGATGGACAACAGGGAAAGAAGAAAGGGACTTGCTGAAAACCCAGCTGCTGCTTCTGAGCTTGGATCTTCCAGGTCAATACATTTCAATTTTTTTCCACTGAAAGAGAGAAGAGAAAATCTCACTCTTCCACACTCAGTCTTCAATCAACCTCCTGCAAGTTAATCTTAAAAGGAATTTCTTGCCTGTTAAAAGAGGAGACACACTCCCAACCCACACCACTGCATGGACTGTCTTTGATTCCATAAACTCAGTGTTTGTACTGTCTCTGTATGTGTGCACCCTCACAAAGAGATCCATTTAGACTACTCTTGCACTCTTCTCCTTTCTGTGGAGCAATATGAGTAGTTGAATCCGGAATATGAAAGATGGAAAATGTCAAATAGACCATCAGCAATAACTGTTGTTAAAACATATGATCAGCAAGGGAGATGTATTGCCTCAATACATCATCTAGGATCAAAATGTCCATTTTATAGAAGACAGCTATATGATAATCACATGATCTGTCACCTAAAACTTGAGTCTGATCCCTGGTACAGACAAAAGGAAGGATTCAGTGGACAGCCATGCTGAATGGGAGTAGTTCCTTTATTCTTGTATAATTAAGCTAATTCGCTCTCTTCTCATCTGTTATTATTGTCATTCTTGTGCTTTGTAATCCTTTTTACTGGCCATAAATATTCCAAACAACAGTAGTTTCTTGGGTCCCAGAAGTTGAGCTTAGACAACTTTTGCAATTCTCAAACCAGGTTATGAGCAAACTTTCTGTGGATCCTTCATGAACCTTTCTCAGTGTTAGGCAAGAATCAGTATGTTACACAAAACATCAAATGAGAGCTTGTAGTTGAATTTGACATATTTAACTACATGACAAACACTAAATTTATTATTTATTGTACAGTGTATAACATCTATGTTTATTTATAGCCCCACTGAGGAAAGTGCAACTTTGTTCTACTCACTTGTGAAGTACCCTGCATACCTGTGCCACCACAGGAATAAAAAAATATTAATTGCATTACCAGTCCATTGAGCTATTCCTGCCACTCCTTCTCCCTCACCACCCTGTATTAAGCCTTTTTAAGCCAAAAGTGGTGTAACTAAATTCCAGAGGACCATTTTGCTAAAACACTATCCATCTTAACAGCATATGAGATTTCTGAAGGAGAATGACTTCTTTGGTGGAAACAGGCCTATAACTTATACTGCTTCTCATTTCCTGAAGCACTGGAATTGTGCTGCTCCCTAATGTTATTTTATTAAGATGTGATTTGTCATCATATTGCTGAAAACAAGATAAAATGCTGGCTAATTAAATTCCTTATTTAACTTGATGAGCATCTGCTTTCTGTAGTCACATTCTTTTAAACAGAACCTTTATGGCTGTTTCTCAGGATCTGGCTATTACAATTTTTACTATGGTCAGAAAGGGGAAATGCCCTCCCTAAACAAAGCACGTGCACTCCCATTGCCTATGACCCTTGTTGTTTATAATGAGATGTATGGGCAGATTGCAGCAGTACCTTGCAAGCACACTGCCCTGACACTTCAAGAGCACTCCCTGTTGTGGAATAATTGCTATCCCATGGAGCCCAGTGGAAATCACTGAGACAAGCTGGTAGCAAAATACTGCAGCTGACAGCAAGTGTTTTCTAGATCAGGCTGCTATACAAAATATAACAAACAAATCACCTTGTGACTTCCCCCTTCTGTAGCAGATGAGACTCCCAACACAAAGGAAAATCTTTGTTGAAAGAGCAGGCTTAACAAGCTTAAGCACACACTTCAAGTTGAGCATGTGCTTAAGCGTGCTGTTTGTCAAGGCCAGATTCTGGCTCACTTTCCAAGAACTGCACTCACAGAGGTTTCCGAGATGAGAGCAACCTTCCTGCATCATTGGTTGAGTGAAGACTGGGGTAGAAGAGAGTCCTCTGCTGAATCCACATTCCTAATTCAAGCAGTGGTCTTACATTGTTCCCGGTTAAGCCACAGCAGAGGATGGCAAACAATTGTATCAGAACCCACTGTAAGCTCAGGGCTTTTAGGAAAGTCTTGAGCATGCCAAAGGTCTGGGCCTATCTTGTCTATCCCCTTGTGCCAGGGGAAGACCCCTTGGCATCAGACCTTGCATCCCACAGAACTCCAGAGGTGCTTTGCCAACTCCTTTTGGTCTGGATTATCCTTTGAGACCCTTCAAGGAAAGATGCTGCTCCTGTGCAAGAGCAAAGCACCATTAATATTACATTGGTGTAATATCACACCAGTGACCTCTGATTCTACTGCTCAAAGGATATCTCCATATCTCTGGGTCTCTTACGCACCAGGAGGAGAAAGGGCAGAGAACTGTGGCTAGCTTTAACAAACAGGATCTCAATACTTGGCTTCATATAAATACAAGACCATAGGATTAGCTGCTTATTCTGAGCCTGAAAACCAGGCCCATAATTTAAGCTCCAGAATAGAACTAGGAATGCAACCTTGGTTTGTTTAACCTAATTTCCTAAAGAAATAAAGCTTATGCAGTTATTTTTGCAGTTAAATTGTCTCTGTGTGCATACAAGCCTTTCCTTCTAACTTTGGACCCTTCTGCCAGTTCAACGGTGTTTCACAAAGATAAAGTTCTGTTGAGCATCTGAACAAAAAATCACAACCAGTCGTGCAGAGCAGAGGGGTGTGCTCTGCTCCAATCTTAAGCATGAGATACTGGAGAGTCTACATTGCCAATGCCCTCACCCCAGCTGGATCACAGCTCATATTGTGTTAAATGTTGGTGACACAGAAGCTTTGGAAACACTATTTGAATCTCAGCGCAGGATGTGGGGTTTTTTCTCTTTTAAATTTTTGTTCTGGGTGCCAGTGAGCTGCCCCCCACACCTGGGCTGCATCACACAAAAGATCAGGAGTAGACTCAGCTTTACAGCAGCTCTGTGAGACAGTGGCCTGGCAGCAAAGTGGGGGCCATGTGCTGTGCAAACCATTGCTCTGGACTGGAGCTATGGAGGGGAATACAGCCAAGAAGGACAGAAGGCAGAAAAGAGACCCTGCAATCTGTTGGAGGGGTTGTACTATAAACAAGAGCAGGAAGGCTTCAGCATGCCAGGGAAGAACAAGCTGTGTAGATAAAAGAGGCTGCTTCAAAAGAATGGAAGGTGACTAATTTTTCTTGCACTGGGTGGCCAAAAAGCAGGGAAAAAGAAGTGGTCTTCGCTGAGCTGGCAGTCAGAGGAGGGGAGCAACCTTCTCATGCTAGAAAAACTCCCAGAAGAGCCTCTGCAGATGCCCTTTCATCAGAGTTTCAAGGACAGCAGGATTCAGCAAACTACAAATTTGTCTTTGGTCCTACAAAGATGCTCAGGGAAAGGGCCTGAGCTGTCAAATTGGCCAAGAGGCCATGGTCCTCAATGCATCAGCCTGAATGACAGAGGGAAAGTAGAGGGGATTAATAGCTGTCTAAGAAAAGAAATCCAGGGAATGGTAGAGGATGCAGGGTCAGCACGTCCCCAAACTCAAACACACCCTGACCATCCAAGCTCAGGGCTCGAGTTCCCCAGTAGGCAGTTTTGACCTCCTTGAGGATCCCCAGCCAGAGCAGAGGAAGTACGACCCCACAGCCTACAGAGGACATGTCTTGTAAAGAGTATTCAGGTCAGACCCTAGCAGCCCAAAAGAAAGGTTTCTCCTACTGGAACAAGCTTTGACAGTCCAGAGGCCTTTCTCTGACTCTCCTGTACCACAACCTTCTCTTAAAAGCTGACCTGTATGTCCCCAGTCCAACCACTTGACTGGTCTTAGCTGGGTAGGAACTGATAACATAGGATTAACTTATTTTAGAAGGTGCAACTACAAGTTCTCCACAGCTGGTCAAAGATTGGTGCAATTGGGCATTGGTTATGGTGTCTCTGAGCTCAGTGTGGGCTACCAAAACCCTCCCAGAAGCTGGGTAATCTCAGGACCCTTAGCCTGGGCTGATTTCCAGTTCTCTGTTGGATAGCTTTGCTACACACAGCAGCCCTACATGTAATTCAGCCCCAACAGAGAGTGCAGGCTGGCCACACATCCAGGAGGAAGGAAGCCAGCTCTGTTCATATGGAGAACCACCAAAGTGTGTTGGCAACGTGATGAAATGGGGCAAATATTTTCAATATGACAGTAGTAGGACCTCTAAAGAGCAGCCCAAGACCCCTCAAAGGATAATCCATGAGATTCCAGAATGGCTTTGGAGTTTTGGGAGACTCGTAATTCAGATATTAGATGCTGCTCATATAAGATATACAATACAGGCAGTTCTGGCTCATTTGGAACCAGCAGTCAGCCAGCCCATGAGAGGAGGTTTAGAGCATGATCCAAATGCAAATCCTGCTAAGAACAACACTGAGAACCCCATTTCCTTAATTTTTTTCACTGATGGGAGCATTTCTTTGGAAGGATGTGAATCATTTCCTCTGCAGCAGAGCTGGGGAGCACTATCCCTCCCAGTCCTCCCAGGATTTTCACTCTGCATCTTTGCCCCTGACCCAGTATGTGGAGGGTGAGTCCAAGCCACTGCTAGAAGCATGTTCTGACTGAAAGGACACCTGGAGTGCACCAGCAAACTGCTTGCAAGCAGCCTCTCATTTTGTAGGTCTGTTCTCTGCATGGCCGGGCTGTTCCTTGTGTCCCGCTGAACTTGTGCCATATGGAGCAAATGCTTCAACGTCTGTCTGTGTCTGCCTGACCGTGCAACTCAAGAGCTCTCTGCAAATGATGCTCTGCTCTCAACATTTGCATGAGCTGGGGACAGACCCTGAATGGGGCTTTTCTCACTCTGCCCAAGCTGGATTTTTTTTTTCCCCACAAGATTTCTCAAAGCGTAAGGAGCCATCGCCAGAGACCTGGAACTGGATAGCTGCTGGCAGGGAGAAGGTAGCTGGAAACAGTTGCGGGGTTATGCTCTGCATGTTCCCTCTCTCTCTCTCATCCATATGTGACACTGGGATCTAGTTTAGCTCTGGGCAGTTCAAAGTGTGACAAAAAAGAGAGAAAAAAGGTCTCTCATCCGCACCTTTCTCTCTCTGCTGTGTAGCCACCTGGAATTTGCTAGCTTGCAGGGGAAGAAAGGGCAAAGGCAGAAGACCTGGGCAGAGACCATGAGGCTGTGCATCCCTTCCTAGCAAACACACTTTGCACCGAGAGGACCTGGAATGTGCAAAAACATTCCTTTTCTTCTTTTGCCTGAGAGAAGCTGGGACAAAACTGTGGACCCAGATGTTTCCTTAGCCTGTGGTTTTCTTTAAAAGTGGTGTGTTTGCAAGTGCCTGTGTGCATGTGGTGTGCTCATGTCTGCGTGTGATTCCCAGGTGAGGAACAGCATTCCCATGGTTGTGGTGTGTGTTGAGTTGCACCTCACCCTGCCTGCCTTGTTTTTCTCAGGCTGACAAGCTTCTGACTAATGGCAGTCACTGCTGCTTAATCAGGAAGCAATTTAATGATAACCTTTTCTAATTAACTAGCAGAGAGAAGAATGAATAAACTGTGAAACAGCCAGCTGGCTTCAGTGTGCCAAGCCAAAGGGTGTGTCAGGTGGGAGGAAATGGTGTCTGGGGACAATGGCAGCTCTGGGCCTGCTACTGGGCAGAGTAGTAAAATTCTGAGATAGGAGGAGGTTATGGTGTTCTCCAGGGCCTTTTCTCTGCTTTCTCCCCAGTTACTGCTCTGGTCACCCACATGGGGAATGTGACTGTTCAGGAAAGGCATCTCGATGTGTATAATCAAGCCCCATGTATAATTAAAACCCTGGGAGGCCCTTTTATTTTAACTTATATTTTAACTGATGTAAATATGAGTAATCACCTTATTTTGAAGATGTTCACAAAATCATAAACCAGCCCAAATTGAAAAGCACCTTGAAAGACCATCTGATCTAACCCCTTGTGAGAATGGGAGCCTAGATAAGGTTATCTATCACCCTGTCCAATTGGATCTTGAAAACCTTCAGTGATGGGGACCCCACTATATCCCTGGGGAGGTTGTTTCAATGATTGATTGTTCTCAATGCAAAAAAATTCTCATCTCAAGATGAAACCTCTTCCACTGTAATTTCTTGAACAGCATAGGACCCAGTATTGCTCCCTGAGGGACAGCACTTGTGACAGGCTGCCAGCCTGCATAAAACCCATTGATTGCTGCCTTCTGCTGTGGCCTGGGAGCCAATTTCCTACCAGTCTCACAGATTCCCCCTCCACTGTATCTGGTCAACTTACTCAGGAGGAGGCCATGGGAAACAGGGTCAAATATTTTGCTGAAGTCCAAGTTAACAACCTTCACTACTCTCCCCATGTAGATAGAAAATGTCATTTGGCTGTAGAAGGTGATTAGGTTAATCTGCCATGATTCACCTCTAGTAAATCTGTGCTGGCTTTCCCATCACCTGCTTCATTTGCTTTGCGATAGATTCTTGGAAGACTGTACTACTTTCCAAGGGCCTGGAGTAATACTAATGGGCCTGGAGTAATACTAATGAGCCCGTAGTTTCCTGTGTCGTCTTTTGTGTTCTGCTGGTAGAAAGCCCTGACATCTGTCCTCTTCCAGCCTCCAGGCAGATTCCCTCATCTGTCTGATCACTAGTAGTGTCCCCAGAGATCAGTGTTGGGCCCAGTCTGTTTACTGGCAATCTGGATGAGAGGATTGAGTTTACCACAAAGTTTAGCATATTTGTGGACAACACCAAGCTGGGTTGGATTGTCACTCTACAGAGAAAGCTGAACAGGCTGGATGAATGGGCTGAGACCAGAGTATGACATTCAACATGACCAAGTGCCAGGCCCTGCACTTCANGTGTGACAAAAAAGAGAGAAAAAAGGTCTCTCATCCGCACCTTTCTCTCTCTGCTGTGTAGCCACCTGGAATTTGCTAGCTTGCAGGGGAAGAAAGGGCAAAGGCAGAAGATCTGGGCAGAGACCATGAGGCTGTGCATCCCTTCCTAGCAAACACACTTTGCACCGAGAGGACCTGGAATGTGCAAAAACATTCCTTTTCTTCTTTTGCCTGAGAGAAGCTGGGACAAAACTGTGGACCCAGATGTTTCCCTAGCCTGTGGTTTTCTTTAAAAGTGGTGTGTTTGCAAGTGCCTGTGTGCATGTGGTGTGCTCATGTCTGCGTGTGATTCCCAGGTGAGGAACAGCATTCCCATGGTTGTGGTGTGTGTTGAGTTGCACCTCACCCTGCCTGCCTTGTTTTTCTCAGGCTGACAAGCTTCTGACTAATGGCAGTCACTGCTGCTTAATCAGGAAGCAATTTAATGATAACCTTTTCTAATTAACTAGCAGAGAGAAGAATGAATAAACTGTGAAACAGCCAGCTGGCTTCAGTGTGCCAAGCCAAAGGGTGTGTCAGGTGGGAGGAAATGGTGTCTGGGGACAATGGCAGCTCTGGGCCTGCTACTGGGCAGAGTAGTAAAATTCTGAGATAGGAGGAGGTTATGGTGTTCTCCAGGGCCTTTTCTCTGCTTTCTCCCCAGTTACTGCTCTGGTCACCCACATGGGGAATGTGACTGTTCAGGAAAGGCATCTCGATGTGTATAATCAAGCCCCATGTATAATTAAAACCCTGGGAGGCCCTTTTATTTTAACTTATATTTTAACTGATGTAAATATGAGTAATCACCTTATTTTGAAGATGTTCACAAAATCATAAACCAGCCCAAATTGAAAAGCACCTTGAAAGACCATCTGATCTAACCCCTTGTGAGAATGGGAGCCTAGATAAGGTTATCTATCACCCTGTCCAATTGGATCTTGAAAACCTTCAGTGATGGGGACCCCACTATATCCCTGGGGAGGTTGTTTCAATGATTGATTGTTCTCAATGCAAAAAAATTCTCATCTCAAGATGAAACCTCTTCCACTGTAATTTCTTGAACAGCATAGGACCCAGTATTGCTCCCTGAGGGACAGCACTTGTGACAGGCTGCCAGCCTGCATAAAACCCATTGATTGCTGCCTTCTGCTGTGGCCTGGGAGCCAATTTCCTACCAGTCTCACAGATTCCTCCTCCACTGTATCTGGTCAACTTACTCAGGAGGAGGCCATGGGAAACAGGGTCAAATATATTTTGCTGAAGTCCAAGTTAACAACCTTCACTACTCTCCCCATGTAGATAGAAAATGTCATTTGGCTGTAGAAGGTGATTAGGTTAATCTGCCATGATTCACCTCTAGTAAATCTGTGCTGGCTTTCCCATCACCTGCTTCATTTGCTTTGCGATAGATTCTTGGAAGACTGTACTACTTTCCAAGGGCCTGGAGTAATACTAATGGGCCTGGAGTAATACTAATGAGCNATATTTTGCTGAAGTCCAAGTTAACAACCTTCACTACTCTCCCCATGTAGATAGAAAATGTCATTTGGCTGTAGAAGGTGATTAGGTTAATCTGCCATGATTCACCTCTAGTAAATCTGTGCTGGCTTTCCCATCACCTGCTTCATTTGCTTTGCGATAGATTCTTGGAAGACTGTACTACTTTCCAAGGGCCTGGAGTAATACTAATGGGCCTGGAGTAATACTAATGAGCCCGTAGTTTCCTGTGTCCTCTTTTGTGTTCTGCTGGTAGAAAGCCCTGACATCTGTCCTCTTCCAGCCTCCAGGCAGATTCCCTCATCTGTCTGATCACTAGTAGTGTCCCCAGAGATCAGTGTTGGGCCCAGTCTGTTTACTGGCAATCTGGATGAGAGGATTGAGTTTACCACAAAGTTTAGCATATTTGTGGACAACACCAAGCTGGGTTGGATTGTCACTCTACAGAGAAAGCTGAACAGGCTGGATGAATGGGCTGAGACCAGAGTATGACATTCAACATGACCAAGTGCCAGGCCCTGCACTTCACTAGCAACCCCAGGCAGTGCTACAGGATGGGTGCAGAGTGGTTGGAAAGCTGCCCAGAAGAAAAGGACCTGAGGGTGATGGTTGACCGCAGCTGAACACGAGCCAGCTGTGCCCAGGTGGCCAAGAAGGCAAATGGCACCTGCCAATAGCGTATATCAGCAATAGTGTGGCCAGCAGGACCAGGGCAGTGATTGTCCCCCCGTAGTCAGCACTGGTGAGGCCACACCTTGAGTGCTGTGACCATTTCTGAGCCCCTCAACTCAGGAAGGACATTGAGGTGCCAAACAAGGGCAACAGAGCTGTGAAGGGTCTGGAGCACAAATACTGTGAGGAGCTGTTGGGGGAGCTGGGGGTGTTTAGCCTGGAGAAAAGGAGGCTCAGGGGAGACCTCATCACTCTGTACAAATTGTAGCTAGTGGAGGTAGGGCTCTTCTCCCAGGCAGCCAGGGACAGGATGAGAGAACACAGCCTCAGGCTGCACCAGGGGAGGTTTAGGTTGGACATGAGGAAGAATTTCTTCACAGCAAGTGTGATTAGACATTGGAATGGGCTGTCCAGGGAGGTGGTGGAGTCACCGTCCCTGGAAGGTGTTTAAGGAAAGACTGGACGTGGCCCTCAGCGCCATGGTGTGGTTGACATGGTGGTGTTTGGTCATAGGCTGAGAGGACTCGATGACCTCAGATGTCTTTTCCAACCTACCACCAATAATCAAAAATGGCAAAGCAGCCTTAAACCAATGCCAGCTGCTGTTCCTAACCCGCGGGGGCAGACTCCTTCCTCACTTCTGACAAGTGCCGACACCCTTTCTCACACATCAGCTCCCCGCTCAGGCACCATTCAGGAACAGCACACATTGGCATGCCAGTCCCACACACCAGGGGCAGCCAGCGCAGATGTATAAGTCGGCCGTACAGCGCTCTGTGCTGCCTGCGGCAAGGCTTCAGCCTAGGGCCGGCAGCAAAGCCCCGCACGCCGTACGGGCCTGAGCGAATGGCGGGGGCGGCCCCGAGGTGCCGACTACCTCCACCGACCGCCAGCGCCCCCGAGATGGCGCCGCGACCGGAAGACTACATTCCCAGCGCCCCGCGCGCTCCCCGCGCCGCTCTCATCTCCCAGCTTGCTGTGCGCTCCCGGCCGCTCGGTATCACTGGGCGGTAGCGCAGGGCCTGCTGGGAGCTGTAGTCCATCGACGGCGCTCCGGGCCGTGTCCGCCGGCGGTGAGCGGGCGGCGGAGCCCCCGGGGCGGGCGGGGAACAAAGCCTGACCTCCGGGGTCCCGGGGCCGGCGAGGGGGCCCGAGGGACAGGGTGGGCCGAGACCTCCTTGAAGTTTGGGTCGGGAGCCTGCCCGGCTCATGGGAGAGGAGGGGGCAGAGGGTGAACCCCACCGCCCGCAGGGATGTGAGGAACGGAGGGGGCGGGCATCCCGCAGGGAGCGCAGGGAGCGAGGCGCGCTGCTGGGAGCTGTCATAGGAGCCAGGCCCTCGCTTCTATTTGAAGGTCTGTGCAAGTGAAGGTTTGTCAGGAGGAGCTGGCTCTGTCCTGTGGGGTTCAGCGTGTATCTGCCACGCTCTGTGAGATACCCAGGAACCGAAGGTGAACAGGGAAGATGGGCATCGTCCCATCTTTGCTAATAGGTACCCGACACAGGACACAGTTCCACCAAAGACTATGCAGGGATGTAATCCTTTGCCTGCATGTGCCTTTGCAGGGCTGTCTCTGCAGTGCAGGGTGTCCCCGTGCTTTGCTATTCTATAGGTCTGCTGGGAATTGCAGAGAAGAGTACTCAGAACTGTAGTGGAATGGGAGTTTTCTCCTTTTTCCATATATTTTATCTATGCAGGACTGGCATGCAAGGCCTTACCAGTGTCTGTCACCATCTGCTTGCTGGTAATGGCTCAGCATTGGTGTGACTGCTTTGCTGTACTACTGGATTTGTGTAGGATCAGTTACAGTGATACTCAGTCACTAATAATACTAAGCTATCAATACAATAATAATGTTCATTTGTTTTTTTTTCTGTAGACTGGCCGTCCTTCCTCTAAAGAAGCAGGTGCCTCTGTAATTAATTCCCAATGTAGTTTTGGTACAGATTTGTTGTTGGGATTGTTGAAGATGTCATCAGGCCTTACAGAGGAGCAAAAGAGAAGGATTGAAGAGAACCGCCAGCTAGCTTTGGCTAGGAGGGCAGAGAGGCTGGCAGCCCAGAGAGCTGGGCACATGGGCATTGCTGCACCTCTGCAGAAAGAGCAGAGTCTGGGCAATCCGGGCAGCTCAAAGGAAGAAAACAATCATGTTGGGTTCACCATCAAGCACCGACAGAATCCAAACATGGCTGTGGAGCAGAAGAGCTGTCTCCAGAAAGGCTATAACCATTACAGTCCAAACCAACAGATGGCTGGCTCACACAGAGAGCAGCAACAGAGTTTTTCAGAGGACACGAAACAAGCAAGTGGCCTTAAGCAGTTCCCTGCAACAAACCCGACTTCTCTGAGTTATTCCCATAAACATTACGTGGATGCTGGTAGTCAGGAACACGGACAACACACTTTAATTAATCATGGAACATTCCAGCAGCCCAAATGCTACCCAGCTTTCAAAGACCCCACAGGACCACCTCATCCAAGATTCATTGATAACGGGTACCCTGATGGTAGTAAAGATTTACAAACTCAGAACAAATCTGCCATTAAATATGTTTCACCACCAAGCAGCACCGTCCTGAGGGATTCAGAAATGCTGATAAACATAAACAGACCGACAGAAAGAACAGGGGGAGGTTTTGTCTCTCAGGCCAGTGGTAGGATGCAGAAGCTGACCAGCTCTGCTGGTGTGGGCTCTACCTTTGAAGCTGCCTCTCACAAGAAAGCAGATAATGTTACAAAAGGAAAATGTGTGAAATATGGGGAAGACCGATTCCAGGTTGAAATAGGGTATAATGCTGAACTTATTGCTGTGTTTAAGAAAGTACCAAGCAAAGCCTATGGTAAGAATTATCTGTTTGCTGTTATCTCTGTTTTAAATGGAGTTGAAGTTTTGGCACCTGCTGCTATTGTAGTTGCTACTTGCTCTCACCAGTGTACCTATTGCTGGGGTGGAATATGTGGTATTAATGGGGGATTAAAGAAGTAAATACAGATTAAATTGGATAGACATTCTGGACATAAATAGCTTGAGCTTGGATTTAGCAAGTAAGTCAGAAGCCTTGCTTTATGAGCAGTGCTCTGAGAAGTTTAGTGGCAGCAGCTGGTCAGTTTTTTGGAAGTGAAGGAAGCCAAGTTACTCATAAATTGGGATGTGAAAATGGGTCACTTCAGCAGTAGTTCAGAGTTTTGAGCTGATTCTGTGTCCTGGGTTATGGAGAGCAATAGAATATCCCCCTTTTGTCTTTCTTCTGATCTTTTACCCCTAACTTTATTTGTTATATTCTATTTTTGTTTTCCCTCGTGTGTTGCTGATCCCTGTGAATGGCTGTGAATTCTTCTTCTCTTAGTATTGATATTCCCCATAGCTTTTTCTGGTGTCATGTAGCTGTAAACTCAGGCAGAACTGTGTGTGGCAAAAAGTTTGCATGAGTAGATTGAATACTTTTACTTCACATGAAGATTTCACAACACCACTTTTTTCTGCCACAAATGATTCATATTCTGCCCTATTACTCTTGCCCTACTTTAGATCCTGCTATGAAAAAATGGAATTTCAGCATGGAAGATTACACCAGTGTCTGTAAGTAAATGCTGAATGATAAAAAACAAGCAGAATCTTGACACCCCCTCCTTCCCCTGCTTTCCATAGTTACTGTTTAGTTTTGTTAGTGTCTGGAGTAATCAAATTAGTGCTACTTAAAGATAATGCCTATCTTTTAGGCATCTAGCTCATAACATTTTTCTGATACTTTGTAGTTGATTAGAAATAATTTAATTTTTATGTAATCTAAATATCAAGCACAGGTTGCACTTTCTCTGCCATTGAATTTTTCAGCAACCAACAAGATCATAGGAAAATTATCTGCTGTGCTGGTACTTGTTTTGAATTTGTTTTGAAAACTGAGTATGTTCCAGTGGCTAATGCTTAATTTCTGGGTCCATTAATGTATTTTATTTTTAAATAGCTCTTATATAAACACTTTTATTGTTAATTTTGTGTATCAGAAAAGGATAAAGTGTAGTTCTCCAGGGTTTTGAGTGAGACTGAAAATGAATTTGCCTTTTTTTCATATAACAAGAGTGGGTTTATATTTTTTTTTCCCTCTCTTGTCATCTTATTCTGGAAAGATTGAGAGATTGATATTCTGGAAAGATTGAGAAATCATAGAGGCAAACACTTCAGGTAGGCTTTTCAAAAGCACACTGTATTGAAGTGAGTGATAAATCACTATTGATTTCAGTGTGAACAGAATTAGGCCTGTGTTGAGCACTTTAAAAAACCACAGTTGAGTGCTGGTGTTTTAGCTTCCCATGTGGGTTGCCACACATTTATAATTTAAATGATGTTGGCTTGCTTAAAGTGTATCAAGTACAGATGAGAGCAGAGTCTCTGTACCAAGGAGCTTGCAAATGAAGAGAATCGTTTGTAGAAATCAGGCATTTTTCTTTAAAGCTATAAAATATTTGAGTACTCTGTGGAAAGTTCCTGTTATAAGTGAAGACAGTATATGACCAACATTGGCCTGTGAAATTGGGTAAAAGAGCCTGAGAGAAGGGAACTAACTTAAAAGAGCCTTAAAAATGTGAGTGTTAAACTTGTAATTTAGTTTTTCTGAATAATGTGGTCCTGTATCACCTTTTTTTTTCTTTGTACTATAAATTAAACATGCAGTCAAGCCTAGAAACAAATGTTGAAATAAAGGAGTAAATTATGCCTTTTTCCCCCCTAATTTCTTTCCGTTTTAGTTGTAGAGGTGACCTCTAACTACACAATGCTAAACCAGTAGCATCTAAAATATTTTGCTTGATGCATTGGGAGGAGAAAGTCTAAACTGGTAGTTTCCAATCCCTCTTAATTTAAAAATTATTTTCAGTGGGTGCTCTTAAACTTTTTATTTGGAGTAGAAATCTCAAATGCTTGGGTTTATTCAGGAAGTCACTTACTTTAAAATAAGGTTGGATGATACCCAAGTGGTTCATTTATTAATTGATTAGGAAGAAATTCTCTGAATTTCCTTCTGCATTTTCACATCTTGACCACTGAACTTAAAGTTTGTACTTTTTTGTTGTGTATCAGTTTTCTGGAGTACTTAAAAAGAAGCTGAGTGGATCATGATGTGCAGCTCAATGCTCAAAGGCCTGGATTCACCTGGGTTTATTCTAAACAGCTCCCAGAGAGGGGAAGTTGCCTTCCACAAGTACTTGGAGGCAGGGTGTGTTTAATGGTCCCCCGCTTTTGTGTCCAATGGACTCTGGAGATGTTCGTGACTCTTTGTGTTGCTGTAGTATCTGTGAGATGGAGGCTTGGGGGCAAACTTCACTACTTTGGTGCTCTAAAAAGCATAAGAAATAGTATTCCCATTCCTTAACCATCAGAGTTCAGTTATAATAATAAAGACAACACATGAGTGTAGACTGGCAGAAAAACACTGGGATAAGTGGCATGTTTGTTACTGTGGACAGCTGTGTTCTCAGGCTAACATCTGTAAAGTGCTGTGTCCTTCCTGTCTCCATGCCCTGGCATTGTGACAGAAGAGATTGCTGGTGATGGGTGAGACAGGAGTGCAGATGGCTGGGTGGAAGTGCAAGTCTAACTGTAAGACAGTTAACAGAATAAAGGGTAATGAACTTAAATTGTAACAAAAGAGATACAGAAATTTGGACTAGATTCCTTCCTACAGCATTGTGAATACACAGCATTCCTCCTAGATGGATTGTCTATCAGAAACTGACGTGAGGCAGGAGGCAGGTATTTTTAAATCTTTCTCCTTTGCTGTTTACAGAAGCACCTTCCCATCTTTTCAGACACATGCTATTGATCACCATGCCCCTGTCCCTGTGATTTTCTGAGTGAAAGCACTGTACGACTGTGTGCAATTTACTGCTAAATGTTCTTCTGCAGATTGCTTGCCCTGGCCTAGGGAGCCACATTTTAGGATTGCTGACAGAGAGGGAGCTAAGTGCAATCACAATGCTGCACCGGCCCTTGTTCACTTACTATCACATGTTCCCTTGGTCCCTGCTGTATTCTCTGTGGAAAATCCCACCAACCCGCTCCTCCAGGCCATTGCTTTCTCTATTCTTTGTCCCTGTGAATGAAAAAAGGGATTCATCATTCCTTTTAAACTTGTGTGTGTTCTTTGTTATTAATTCTTTTCTATATTTCTTTGCTTTTCTCCCTAGTGGAAGCAGCAAATCAACTTTCATCAGTAATTCTGGCACCACTGGAAGGAGAAAATATGGTTGGCTTGGCATTGGGCTCTCATTTTGTTGGCAGTGAGGTTGATGTGAAATCCCTCTTGAGGATGTGTAAGAACTGGAAGAAGCCCTCAGCCCTTGTCAGAGGGAAGTGTGTGCTTATCTCTCGCTTGCGATTTGAGGTCGATATTGGGTATTCTGCAGAAGTGATTGGAGTGTTCAAACAGATGGATTCCAGAAATTATGGTGAGTCTCCTGCTGTCTGCTTTCTAATAATGAACTTGTTGCGGCTGCTTTTGCTTCATAGAAAGAGGTTGTGAGAGTACATCCCTCTGAAAGAGCATAAGAGAATGTGCTTTGGTGAAGTTTTTAAAAGATCATGTAGTTCTAGTTTAGTGTTGTATCTGCGTCCAGCACTTTATCCCATGGCAGAACATGTCCTCTTCTGGGCCTGTTAGCTGAGGTGATCCTTCTGATCTCAGCATGATTGCATTTACATTTACTGTAAATACTGTAAATGAGGTGGGTTGTGCTGATAATTTGCCATCAGTATGGAGACCATGCAAAGTTCTTTTCTTTATTATCAAATGTAGCTGGACATTCTCTTACTTCTGCTTTACTGTGATGCATAGTGGCTGCAACTGCCTGAGCAGATTTAATTTACCAGGAGTTTTAGCAATGTTTTCAAAGCAAGTGTAACTTTAGAGCACTTTTTATGTTGGCATTCAGATTTCAATGGTAAATTTAATTTTTTTTTCCACTTGTAATTTGGGATATGAGACAGAGTGATGAGGTGACATGCACAGTGTCACAGAAGGTCAGTGACAACACGGAGAAGAAATTCTGGAGCTCTAGTTCTTTGGGCAGGGCCCCACCTGGCTCATTGTGTCTTCACCTGACTCTGAATTCAGTCTTCTTTCCCTGGATGTGTACACATATGCTACCCAGGGATAAGCTTGCCAGATAGATCTGGCATTGATGTTACATTTTGGATATTGATGAATTGATGAATTTCCTCCTGTTGCCTCCTGAGCACTTTGACTCTAGGGTATGGAGGCACAACTGAGTGTTTTACTGACTGAAGTCAGAGTTTGTTGGTTCACAGATAGAAACTTTGCACACATTCTTCATCCCTTCTTGCAGTGAAGAGAAAGTGGTTGCCAAAATGCTTGAGCAGATGGGTTTATCAGGAGAGGTGATCTTGGCTTGCTCTGGTGATAGCACCATTTCTAGATGTGTGGTCATACTTTTAAATCTTCTCCAAACTGTTTGCTTAACATGACAGCAAACAGAGGAGAATTGATTATGATCAAGGTAACAATTCTTTTAAAACGGTTCTGAAATGCAGAGGATGTAGGTAGATTGACGTGTTCTTATGGACAGAGAATTCAGTCTTTTTTTTTAAAAGAGACTTATGACAGTGTTTGTTGTAACTATTGCAGATTTGAATACCAGAAAGTGGAATTTCCTGCTGGAGGATTACCCCAAACTAAGTGAGTAGCTGCGTTTCTCCAGTGAGGCAGAACTTTCTGTGCATCAGTTTGTCTGTTGCCTTTTGCCTTTATGCATCTGTGTAATGCTGCTGAAACTGTGACTTTGCAAACTGAAATGTAGAACTGTGTTTTGGTGTGTTTTTATTTTTTAATAGATGCAACTTTGCAGAATAATCCAGTGTCTTTGGCATGCTTCTAGCACATCTGCTTCTCAGGTTTTTATGTATAGTTGAGTTTATAGAGTGCTTTGAGATGAATAGCGTTACACAAGTCCTAAGTATTGTATTAGAACTATTATTTATCATCCCGGTCAGCATGCTGTCTTTGCTTTGATGCTCATGTGAGGATTTGTGGAATTTGGTTGGGGTAAGTTTCAGAAGGATAATAAGCCAGGTGCTCTATGCATATACTTAGGAAGTGTGAGTGCTTCAGAGCTGAAATACTGTTTCTCAGAGTAGTTTTTCTCCAGCATGAGCTCTTGCTTCCATGGGATGCCAGAGTATGTTTAATAAATGAGTAAGTGGCTGCTTCTATGATGCATGTCTTAATAACATTAGTAATGGTTGTAGGGCTAAAAGCCATGTGGTGGGGCTGCGTAAGGCCAGGTCTTGAAAACAAGTGAGTGTGTCTTGGAGGAGACTATTATCAAACTGCAGGGTTGGAATGTTGACATTCCTGATTTTGGTGGGTGCTGATGATCGCTCACAATTTGGTCAAAAGGCCTTTGTACGTGCAAAGGGCCTGATCCTGTAGCATGTGCCAGGCAGTCTGAGCAGACACATCACCTCCTACTCTGTCATAGGCTCGGTCACGCTGGCTGGCAGTTGTACACATTACATGAGGTATTCAGAATCCCACAGATTTGAGGAAAGGAAAAAAAATTCCATGAATCCTGCAGAGTGTAATTTGTGAGGGCATTTGAGGATTCCAGCACGTGCCTTTTAGAGGAACAGCATTTGCTTTGTTGCCTGTTCATTTGCCTACATCAAAATTAAAAAAAGGGAATTTAGAAAGGCTGGTTGCCATTTCCAGCAGAGAGATCTGTTAGCTGGGAACTGTTTGTAGAGGTTAATGTCTCTTTGCCTAGTTGCTCAGTCATCTTTATATAAAGGTCACTTCACTAAAAACTGTCTCTTGGATGAATCATACTGGTGGCAGATATATCTTAATCTCTCTCCCAGCTCGTGTACAGAACAATAGCAACAGAATTATCAGTGAGCAAATTGTAGCAATTATGCTAACACATAGCTCAGTCTGTGAGTGTAATAACAAGCTTGTGCTGTTCTTCGGGTGGAGACAGTTCCTGCTGTAGAAGAAGTATAAATTAAACTGGAGAGTTTAAAAAGTTTGGTCATTGCCCAACCACAATTGGAAATCTTTTCATATGTATATTTCTTGGAATTGCTTTCCCCCTTTATATGGCAGGGGTCCATCCTGCTGTTTTCCTCTTGGAGACAACTGAAGCAAAAATACCTAACTGAATTCTGGTGCATTTACTGCTGGTATAGCGAGTTCTTATTTTACTTGTTTTTCCAGGCAGGTTTTTTTTTGTCTTCTGGACTTCACATACAAACCAACTACTAAAGAAAAAAGGAAGTTGCTTCCTGCAATAAAAATCTGTGGACCTGCATTTCTGTTCTTAGTGCCAGAGGTGTCTTTGATTTCATAGTCGCTGGACAAAAATTATTAAATAAGTTTTCCTGGTCACAGCTCACTGCATGTTTAAAACTGGTGTTTATATTCTTAGAAATTAATGGTTGGATTAAAAAGAAACACTTTTATTTTTGAGGGGATGGGATAGAAAGGCTGCTGGAGGAGACTAAAATAAGGTTATCCTGGAGGAGAATTGGCTAGATGCTGTGATTGTTATGATGCATGGATTGAAAAGATGAAGGTTCTGTTTGAGGAAAGGAATGGATGCTGAGGATGTCAGGATATCCTCCCTTCAGTCCAGCTGGGAGGATAAAGTTGTGAGGCTTCATGGGTGAAGGAACAGTAGTACTGAGGAACTGAAGTGGCTGCCTGTAAGCTGGTTCTGGCCTGTAAGCTGCTTCTGTCTAGGAGAACAGCAGAGGCCACCAGCTGAGCAGGGAGGTGCTCTTGGTCCTGCAGGATGGTTGTTGGAGTGCTGCTGCTGGTGATACAAGAGCTGTCTCTGAGTGCTTCCCGTTTTCTTACCCAATGTGGTAAATAAACGTGGTAAAGTGGAGGCAGAGCCCAACTGTGAATTCAGGCAACAGGAGAAAAGAGTTTTCAAAATTGAAGATGAATGATATTCTTTAGGCGACTGTCTTGGGTCACTTCTGGTGGTTTTGGCACAGTGGGAACCTCAGAGGTACATAATCCCAAGGTCAAGATACAGATGTCACTGCTTTCTAGGCTTCAGGAGCTCTTTGTTCAAATTTGTACTTTCATTTCTGAGTAAAGGGTGCCCTAAGCTGCCCTCACCATGAATAATCCAGCTCCAACTGTATTAGTTGCAATCATCTCTGAATGATGGCATCAGAATTTCAGGTTTTTTATAATCAAGTCCGAGGGGAGGAGATGTGATTCATCATGTGGTTCTGAAATAGATTTTAGGGAAGAGGCCAGGCTAACTAACACCTGTGCATGATGCCATGATTTCTGTGAGCTGTCTCAGGATAGGAAATTATATATTTGATGAGGTTGAGGGTTGTGTCCTGAGATCCATAATGGAAGTTGTGTGTATGTTGTCCCTTCAGATAATAAACTGCTCTGTTCTTTGCAGTGAAAGTGTTACTGAACCTCGTGTCTGTAGAAGTGGAGCCACTGCCTGAAGCAGTAATTAAGACCTTTGCTGCTCAACTCCAGAGATCTCCATCACAGACAGACATTCCTGATGCTGACCTTTCAGTAGTGGACTCCAAAATTGTGACGAGCCTCATGCCCTTTCAGCGGGAAGGTGTGAAGTATGTCCTTTTTGCATGCTGTTAAGCGCTAGTCCTTGTCTAGAATTGTGTTGTTTATATTGGTGCCCAGGTTGCCTTCTTGTCCATGGAGGGTTCTGCATTTCTCTAGAGTCTGGGTCTATTATACTCTGGCATTTTGGGCTTTTGATTGTTTGGTATAGTATGGTTTGTTTGGGATTTTTTTAAATTTTTTTTTTAATTTTTAAAATTATTTTTTGAGTGACACATCTGTTTTATTTCTAGATAGAATTCATCATGAGTCAGGTGGAAAGTGGTATTTTACTAGTCTAAAAAATTGTCCAAATGATACATCTCTGATCTCCCTCTTGTGATTCAGTATGTACATAATTGTCATATGATTTTTTATTTTGTAAGGTAATCAGTTTTTTCCCAAGTGCATCTCTTCTGTTGTTGTTGTTTTTTGAATATTAAATATGCATGGGAAGGGACCAGGAAATGGGACTGAAGCCCTAAAAGATATAAAATTACTAATTATATGTACAGATAAAAATTTAAAGGTCCCTGTCCCTATCATATATGATCATTACTTCTTGATTTCAATATGCAGTCCAGGACAGTCTGTACTGAATGGTCTTAAACTGCTATTGTTTTTAGTAATAATTTCTTAGCTCAGCCAGAATGAACTCTGGAACACGTGAGTAATATCATGGAAAGAATGTGCTTTAAGTAGTTGTAAGGTCTTGAGACTACTTCTCATATGAAATCAAAATCTCTAAGGACTGGGCTGAACCACTCTTTTCAGGAGCTTCCAAGCTTTGAGAGATTTGTGAGAGTTGCTCCCTTGTAAGAAGACTAAGGGAGAAAATCCAGGTTTACTGAAGAACCCAGATCACTTCCAGGTGATCCACATTAGAGGCTCAGTCATGACTTGTGCTCATCTTGGTTGCCAGATAGTAACCCATTTCTTGACTCCACTTTCCCTCTCGATTTCCCCCAGTTTTGCAATTTCCAGAAGTGGACGTTTGCTCCTCGCGGATGACATGGGCCTGGGCAAGACCATCCAGGCCATCTGCATTGCTGCCTATTACCAGCAGGAATGGCCCTTGCTGGTGGTCACTCCTTCTTCTGTGAGGTTTACATGGGAAGAGGTACTGTGAGCCTTGGGCATGTGCACGGGGTCAGTAAAGAGCCTGTCTGCTGGTTAGACTGTATTGTGCTTTGCAAAAGTTAAACTTCTAAATGTATTAAGGCAAAGAAACAAAAAATTGTACCAATTTAGAAATTTGATGGTGGGAAATTGCTTGGTGTTGACTGTATGGTATATGCCTATTTTTTTTTTTTTATTGGCTGATTTTCTTTTTGTAATACAGCTGAACTGTTGGGAAGAGAGAAAGTTAGTCCTCTGACCCTCTGTTAACTTTGTTCCTGCAAGTCAGTTGGCTCCAAAGGGGCATTTTACTCATCATTGTGAAAGATAATAGTTACATTCAAGCAATTGTCTTGTATTCGAGCCCATCAGTATTTGCCAGGTCCCTGGCTGGAACAGAGGCCTGGATGCTGGGATTCTCCACTCTGTTCAAAAGGCCCCATTATCATCATCTTTAAGTGTCTGTCGTAATATGTCTTTTGGCCTGTCCAGTGTATGCTGCTGACTCCTTTGAGTCCTTTATTAGTGTTGGTCAAAGCCCAAGAAATCTTGTATGGTTGAGAAATGTGTCTTGAAATAAATCACTGTCATAGTTTGTACACTGAGGCTGTTGGGTTGCCATAGCCTAGTGAAATTTTCACTGTGGGAGAAAAAGGTGAGCCAGAGCTTTTAGGTCAGTAAATTCTTTCCAGAGAAGGAGGAGGTGGGAGTTTAGCTTTTCCTGGAATATGGCATTGATGAGAAAAGTATTGATTTGGATTTGCTGGTTTTGTGCTATAACCAGATTGTTAGAGCATCTTGGTGTGTGTTTTAATATCCAGTAGTGCAACAAAATGCAGGGTGAAAAGAAAATAAAGTTGTTTACTGAAAAAGGGAGTGAGGTTCATCATACTTGAAATCTCAAGGTCTATAGACCTGTGGAACAACACCGAACCTGAATCCATCACTTCTGTGGGATATCTGCCAGGAACAATTTGGGCCTAGGTTTCCTGAAGTATTGGGCAACTGCAAATAAACATCTACATTCTGCTTCAGGAGATTTAAGAAATATGAGGCACTTTTGTCTGGTTGGTTTTGTTTTTTTAATTTGAGTGCTTGATTTCTTCCATTCTGTACTCCCAGCTGCCAGGAGGCTTTTGTTGGGAGATGGTTCGTTCGGACATTTGATTTAGAGATCTGGTTGATTTTTGAGTATGTGATGGATGCAGGTGTAAGAAAAATGCGTCACAGAAATTCAGAAGGTGAAATTTATTACAGTCTGTAATCTACTCAGTTCATTCTTGTACAGATGTGTTTTACTGTAATGGTAGAAGCTTTTGTGGTGTCTCTGGAACCAAACTGGCAGAAATTTTCTTCATCTTAGTGATATCAGTGTTCTGTTTTGGCTTTCTGTGCTCAGGCCACTGAGTGACTTTATAGTCAAGGTGCCATAGGAAGCTGGTGGGAAGGGGCCAGGTACTCTTGGGTCAGAAGTGTTGCACTCACATGCATTTCAAGTTCAGCATTGAAACTTAAATAATTAACAGGGTAGTTTCATAGCACTTCTTTTGGACTAAGGTCAGCATGCTGTGAAAAGTTCAGGATCAATTTTATGGTGTAAATTAGTCCTATGCCCGATATAGAAGGAGAGGGCAGTAGAGTAGGAGTTTCCAGATACTTTCCTTTTGCTGCCATCTTTGAAATTTTGACATGGTGTCAAGCACATTCTCTTTTGGTTGGTATCTAACCTTGCCTGCATGTTTGCTCATTTGGGTTGTGGTGCTTTCAGTAAGTGGAGAAGGATAGTTAATCATTACTTTCTCACATACTGAGAAATGTGAGAAGCTCACATTCAATTCCTCCTGCTGCATGAGGTTGCTGAACAGTGGAGAGGAATGATTGTGGTTGGGGGATTTCAACAGGCAAAGCTCCTGGAGACACAGACGCCATATCTCATCACCATTTGGTTACATTTCTGTAGGGACCAGATCCTGAGGGGCCCAGACAGTTTTCTGCAGAGCAACATGAGCAGAACTCAAAAGTTGCAGAGAGCTTGGTGTCACTGGGGACAGACTTAAAAGGGAAATGGTGGGTGGTCTGGCTAACAGATGGGTTTGGGGGAAGATATCTTGCTCTGGTGTGTGGAGCATTTCAAGAGGTTGATTGAATGACAATTACCACATGAATTTCAGCTGCTGTCATAGAGCAGCTGGTGTGTTGTTAACTTGATCTTTTCATTTTGGTTTGTTTTTGGTTTTGGGGTTTGTTTTTTTTTTGGTGGACTTTTTAAGAAGAGGAGGTACTGGAAATGTTTCGTTCATTTGGGTGAGTTGTACTTCACCCTCAGTGTGGAGTAAACATTGCTATAGTGATAGATGTTTACTGCTTAGAAGTCTGTTTCACAACCTTAGGTTTCCCGTTGAGTGGGAAAACTTAAGTTTCCCTGTAAGCAGTGGTCACAGTAGTCTCTGCCTCTGAGCATAGCAGGTAGCTTTTGCAGGAGGTTATGCATATTTCCACTAAAGATGAGGTTTTTGTTTGTTTTGGGGGGGTATTACTGGGGTTGGTTTGTTTTTGTTTGTCTGTTGGGTTTTGGATTTTTTTCCACTAAGAAGGAATAGGGTTTGAGCTTTCCTTGCTGTGTAAAGTAGATGTTGCCTTGTAGCCTGAGTTCTGTTCTTGATGTTCCCATTACCAGGGAGGTTGCCATGAGAAGGCTGCTTACCCTTACTGTGCTCCAAAGTGATGTCTGATGGTGGATGGGGTGCGTCCATGCTCCAAGGGTTCATGAGGATGTTTTGTGTAGTGCTTTGGGATCTTGACAAAGAAGGTAAGCAGCAGAATGCAATGAATTTCTTTCCTCTTCCTCCAGGCATTTCACAGATGGCTTCCATCCTTGCGTCCAGGAAGCACCAATGTCATAGTGAGTGGGAAGGACAACCTAACAGGAAGCTTGATCAACATCATCAGTTTTGATCTCCTCAGCAGGATGGACAAACAACTTAAGAGCACATTCCAAGTAGTTATTGTTGTAAGTGGTACATGAAAATTTTCAAGTTAATTCTATGCTGCAAATGGGATATCCTTTGTACAGCAAAGAAGTGTGAAGTGGGACTTATTTAGGACTGAAAGTATCCTGTAATTGTGGCTGTGATCACAGCTATCTTCATGAGTACAAGCATGAGGTTTCTCTGAAACCTTTTGAAATAACTAGTAGAGTTTAATTCCTTTGTGATCTTAAGGCTGTGTTTTCACTTTTACTGGTTATGTTGCCTCTCTGATTTCATTGGGCTTGGTCATGTCCTCTGCTGGAGAGAAAAGTGTTTAATGTGGTGTGTCAATACAGTAGTCTTGGAATTGTATCTGCTTAAGTCTTGGACTTCAGGGTGATAGTGTTTATCCAGTAAACCAGATAGCCTTTCAACATCAAGTATGTGAGTAAAGCATCAAGAAAATCTCCCTTCACTTGTGTTCCACTGACAATCTGCATTAAGCCTTCTTTGATCACTCATATAATTTCTTTTGTGAATTACTTCAAATTCCAGTGTTTATCTTTTTACAGAGCCACAGTAAATTGCACTTTTCGGGATTTCCCTTACTAAAAATTCAAAATATCTAGTGTTTCAAATCCAGCTTGGATCAATAGAGAGCAGAAATGCATATGTAGCTTACTATGAGTATTTGATGTTCTCAGTGTAGTTTCCAGCACACATATACACCTGCCCAAAGATCATGACAATTGGAACATAATGATCTTTTTGTTTCTCAGCATCAGATGAGAATGTGGTAATAGATAGAGTTCTTCAGAGACCAAGCTACTCATGGGGGAACTGATCTTTTTCATTTTTATATTTTTTCTCCTACACACACTGACTAAACATTCTGTCAAGGTGGAAATGCAGATTATTGCTTTTGTAGGCTTGAGGCTACTGCCTTGGAACTTTTAACCAGCACTGAACTGGCAGATGTTGTTTCTGTGTGTTTATATGTTAAAATTTGGACCCTTCTTAGGTTTTTACAGATGAGAGTAGTCCTACTGTGTGCTGAGCTTTCCTGCTTTTTCTTCCAATCTTCTTTTGGTGGCTGGGAAAATTAATGTAGCTTATTTGTTATTTAGGAGGGGGAAGGCTGTGCCTGAGAGGCTAAACAGTTGCATTGTCTTTGCATACTTTTTTCTACACCCATGGAAAGATGAGAATGTACCCTTGGAGGGTGCCGACTGCTTTTTGTGCCTTAAGTTCTGCCTTACTATAGCAGTAGAAGTGAAGCCCATTTGAGGGTGATGTCTGAAGTAAGAGACTATTACCCACCTGGTGAGCCCTATCAGCAGAACAGTTGGATCTTAATTAGATTTCTTTTTTCCTTATCATTTGCATTAACCCCTTATTAAGGGAACTGGCACTGTATAGGCCTCCTATGTTTACTGCATTTGAAAGATACATAGGGCCAAATGACTGTCAGTTATGGAAATAATATTCCTCTTTCTCCTTCCCTCTCCAGCCTCCTCTGCTCACTTTTTTTTTGGTGTTCATTTATGATTCATGCCTGCAAGGTTTGATTTTTGTTCCGTTTGCTTGCAGCTGCAGGTTTGAGTGCAGGAAGCTTGCTACTCTGCATCCTGTCTTTTTGTTTAGAATTTGATGTGACTATCCCAATGCCTGAAATATCCTGAATGAAAGGCCTGTTATACTAGATAGCTGAGAATACTGGGAATTTGTTCTGTAACCTGCATTTGGACTATGGAGCTGAACTGACTTGGCTTTCATGCTTGTTTTGTTTCAGGATGAATCTCATTTCCTGAAGAACACAAAAACTGCACGCTGCCAAGCTGCCATGCCTCTACTCAAGGTGTGTATGCTGGGTGCCAAAGCTCTGATTGCTAACATCGGGCTTCCAGGGCAATGTTGCTCCACTTACCAGCTTTAGGAGCCAGCAGCTGAATTCTTCTGGTAGGCAAGGGGAAATCCAGGTAATAGTGTAGATCCAAGACTGAAATTTGGCTTTACCACTTCTTTCCATACAAATACTAGATGGCAAAACCTAACAAAACAAAAGCTTCAGCAGCTCCCTTGGTATAATTGTGGTACTGCCACTGTTGAGTTCTGTGCTGATAGGGAAAAGGGAATATCAGAACTTACTGAACGTATTCAGGGAGAGTTGAAAGAATACAGTGGTGTCAAAATACCTTGTGAAATGAAAATAATCATTATCAGTTGCTTCTCGGCACACAAATGGCTGTGTGTCAGAATGGCATTGCCTAGGGCCCTTCCCTGGTTTTGGGGTTCTAGACTGTTACTGCAGGCTTCCAATGTATTTGTATGGCTGGGGCTTAGGAGCATTCCTGCTGGTCACATGTACAGAGCTACTGCGAAATGGCAGAATGTGAGATTCGTGGGACAAGTGCCCCACAGAAGGGAGGCAATAGTGAATTAGAAGATACCAGAAGAAATGTAAACACTAATGTTTGCCTGTTGTACTGGGATCAAGGAATAAAACTCACCCTAGTAGCCTCTAACAGAGATTAAAATTATGGGTAGTTTCTAGACACTGCAGGGTCTGTACATTAGAAAAAGGTAAACGCAATTCCTCTTCAGCAATTAATCAGCAGTATGTATAAAGAGAAGATTTGATCTGTGATGGCTTTATAGCAGCCAACTTTAATATGCAAAATTCTTAATGGTATGCTGAAGATGGTTGCCCTTGAATAACTTGGTTGTTCTCCTTAAAGGCGTGACTCGTGTCTTCTCTTGGTTTTCAAATCACTTCAGGCTTTTAATGTTTGGAAACTTAAGTAGGAGGTCCAATTCTGTGAGCAGTTTGAAATACAGTAATTAGGGTGTATGTCTGAAAATTGTAGAAAATAACAAATTCACCCTCATTTTGAGCAAAATGCTCAAAAAGCAGCCTCATCCTTTGCTACTTGAAGCTTTGTAAGGATCAGCTTGTCAAAATTATTTGTAGACTGCAAGATATGAGAGTGAAAGATGGTAGCTGTTAGGCAGAGGTTAATTGCCTGTATGCACTTCCTGAGAATTTACAGTTTTATGCTGTCACATCACTGGTCTTTAAGAATTGAGAGCTGATGTTTCTGAAACTGAATTTCAGTCTTCTGAAAGCATTAAGAATTTCATGTTCATACCGTGCATTATTTCACCTGCAATGAGCTTGCAGTACTAGATGTTTTGTGTTAGATGTTCAGGTAGATTCTGCTTGCCTGGTTGCTGACTAAAATTTCTGAAGTATTTGCTGTAATAGCCATTTTTCTTCTCTCCTTGCTTTCCAACATAGGCATTTTGCTCTAAACTATCCCCTTTGGCAGCTGTGTCTTCAGCTCCTAGTGAGTGATGCTGTGATCACTACTGGCACAACACATCACATCACATCACACCAATGTTTTTGTATTTGAAAGAACTGCCAAAATAACAGGAGCTTTCATCACTTGAATACTGAATTTAACAGCTGTACTATGTGATACTTATAGTTAGTAGCCAGTGGGGTAGAAATGGGAGTATTTTCATTATTTTACACAACACCTTGAAATTATTGAATAAGAGGTGTGGCTAAGCATGCTGCTGAGGATAATATTCCTCTTCTTGCTTTCTCTATGTTAAAAGGATCTGAGCAGCAGTAGGGCTCTTAAAAGAGACCAGAAAACCACCTCTCAAATCTTTAGCTCATGGTTACAGCATTTAAAGCCTTATTTTGGTTTTAATATATGATATTGACTGGTTTTCAAAATGAAGTGGTGTTTTTAGCCACTCAGTCATAATTTGTCTTTTCCTGCTCCCTTGTGTGTATTGCAGAGCAAGTGTGGTATGGAATTGTCAAGCAAAGCCATGTATTAAACATGTCACCTAAGTTTGCCAGTTGGGAATTTTTAGACAAATTAATTCAGAAATTAATTTAAAAATTAATTTTTTTTAAATATTAACAAAAGCTGCAATTTTTGTGTGTGCAGCACTCAGTATCTTTTGTGACATACTTAGCTGCTACCCTGACAGACATTCAGAAAAGTTCTACTTCAGACAGAGGAAGAAATTTTATAATGGCTGGATGTGTGCAGTGGCTGTGCTCACTGCCTCATGGCTTGCCCCAGGTTGTCATTAGTTTGGAGTATATATATAGACATGCCAAATTTAGTGTTAGTGGACGAAACTTTGAGAGGAACTATATATAGACACAATAAGATATGAACAATAAGATGTGAAATAGCAGCAGCAAGATGTTTAGGCCATATTTCTTATGCCCTTCATCTTCCAGTGGATGTGCAAACTTGTGGGCATGCACACTGATACATGGGGGAGAATGCTCTGTCTGCCTGTGTGAAAGGAGGTTGGTAGAGTTTGCACATAGTCTGTGCGCATCCTTGCAGAATTATGGAGAAGGATGGATTGAAAGCTGTAGTAGAAAACAGTCCTTTGATGTTTGGTCATGTGGCAAAAATGCTGCTTTCAAAGTCAGTCAGCTTTCACACCAGCAGGTCTGTGCCGGCAGCTGCCTGAGATTTGTCCCCAGCTGCAGTACCTCTCACGGTATTCAGGGCCTAGAGGCTGCTGTGTTCAAAGTGGTCTTTGTGTCTTGTTTCCACACACATCAAAGTGAGAATAGCTTCATACTGTTGGGCTGTGGTTGAGTCATCAAAAGGCCTAGTTAGACCTGGCATGTCCTTCCCTCTAATTCAAAGCTGTGTCAATTGCTAACAGGACCTACTTGTCATCTTGCTGTTTTCTGTAGTCTCATGTATGGGACTAAGTTCTGCTAGGCATACTGACAATACTGGTTGTTCCCTTCACCTCTGCCCTGCATCTGCTTCCCTCAGAGGCAGAAAGTATCAATAGTATTACACTTGTAGGCATTTTGTTTTTTCCTTCTAAGATTAGACTGGCTCAGAAACATAACCGTAGGAGATGGGGTATACATACTACCAATAGCCTTAAACCAGCAGAGCCTCAGGGATGTGGATGGAGAAGAAACAAACAAAACAGAAGTTTTTCACCAATCTGTAGTGGGATCTTTTGGGGACCAGAGTGGAAAGGATTCTACTTATTTTGACCAGCCAAGGTGCTGCATGGTCTTTATTGCATGGAATACTGCAAAGCATGGTAACTAGGGAAGGTCCCAATGGAAAATGGATGAGTTCTTTGGAAGTGTGACAATAAGTAGTGAGGAACTGGATTGGAAACTGAGAAATAAAAGGTAGTACCTAGTCAAAAATTCCAGTGTCATTAAATATTCTTATACTCTTAGTGATCTCTATGAGCATTGCTCTCCAACACGTGGATAATATTACTAATTTTGATTGTTCCCATTGAGCTGCTGTTCCACTTAATAGTCTGATGCACATAATAGTCCTCATGTTTGCAGGTTTAAAGGTCTTTGGTTTTGTTATGGGAGTCCAAATACACTGTGTGCTGGAATCTAAACCTTTTATGCTTTCTGCCCTAGAGCAACTAAAAATAGTAGAGAGAAACAGGTCCATGCTGAAGGTAGAAGGTGAGGAGGGAACACAAAAATTTCTATTTCTGTTAGGAAATAAACAGCAGCTGTCTTCAGGTGTTACAAATCTGTTTGGATTAGATAAATAAACCTTTCCTTATTGTCACCTGCTTAAAGGAGGAACTTAATCTTGAACCTGAAGAAGCTGTGGGCCCTCAGGGCTTCATCTTCAGATCTGCTCTTACCCTCCAATTTTTTTTCCTTCTTGGAATAGGAAGGCAGTTTAATTTGCTTCAGTCATAGCTTATCACTGCTGTTTGACACACATTGTCTGTCTACATGTCGGTTAACAATAGAGAAAAGTATTTATATTTTTTGGAAGAATTACTGTAGGATCGTCTTACAAAATGCAGAGCCCTATTTCTTGCCCAAGTAGAGAAACAGACTCCTCAAAGCAGCTGCTACTCCTCCCCTTTATCACATCTTCTGTTTCATCGGGTGATTATTTTATTATGGTCCTTCTCAGATTTTTCATTTTGCAGGATAAGCTATTCTTAAGCTAAGCAGTTTAAAATGACACACTAAGCAAAAACTGGGGACACGAGTAAATGTACGGCCAGAACCAGCCACACTAATTTAAAAAAGTATGTCAGTCTGATAGCATATGGCAGAGCTCCTGCTGTGAAATTCACTTAACACAGAGACAGTCATTGTATGTTAATGAGGCTCTTTGCGTGTTCAATTATTTGTGTCACATAACCCCTCCACCTCGCCTACTCCCCTTTGAATCGTTGGTTGCTGGGTCTTGACCTCTAAAGTAAGTGTCATCATTTCATAAATTATTCTTTGACTTTTGAAAGTGACTTTTGTAAATGTTTTCACAGCTGTGGAATTAATTCTTGCTGGTGCATTGTATAATGCCACAAAGCCATATTTGTCTTAGGCTACTTAGTAAATGAGAACTGCAGACCAGATCTCCACCAGTTCTGTGAACTTCATGCCTAAATGCAACTAATGTTAGTTCATCTATGTGGAAATATGTATCAATTGATTACAAGATCTGATTTTGCTAGAAAGTCCTTTCTGGCCCCTGTAATCTTATTTTCTGTGGTGTTGTTCCATATTATTGTTACAGACCTTTGAAGAAGGAGGCTACGTGCTCACTCCTGGCAGCACAGAAGTTTCAGCAGGAAACAAGAATTAAGCAGTGATCAGCAGAGACTTCTCTGCAGGAGTAAATCTTTATTGGCATCTATTCAAAATGAGTTGCCACTAGAAAAAGAAAGGGAATCAAAGCCATTTCTTTCATCCAGAATTTAAGTCAGCCTTCAACACTTGGAAATTTGTCATCCTAGGCTTTTTTTTTTTCTTCTGTTCTTTCTTGAGCTCCGTCTGTCACAGGTTTTAAAACTGCAAGGGACCTTTGGGATAATGAGTTAGGCCACCTATGTTCCATGCAATTTTCTGGAATTAATTTCTGAAGTTCTGCACAGCTCTTGTAGAGTTAGTGTCTTCTGAGGTTTGTTTGATTGATTTTGTTGTTGTTTTTATTTTATTTTTTTTACTTTTCAGTTTGCTTTAAATGGTTAATTAGAAGACATGTCACAGCCCTTGGTAAGAGCTTGCAGTGGTTGAATACCCTGTCTGTTCAGAAATGTTACAGCAAAGCAGCAGCTGGACAAGTTTAGAATTCAAATAACCTGTAACTTCATCATCCTCTCTTTTGACACCTATTTAGGGATTGGGGAAGGAGCCTGAATAATTTTTTTGACTACTGGGGAATTAGTGTTCCAACTTCATCTTGTGCAGATCCCGGGGAGAGCCTTGAGAACGGCATAAAGCCTTCCAACACAGTTGGGTTTATGTTGCATTTACTATGTCCCTGGTCTGTTTTGAGTGTGCTCTTGCTTTAGCTTGATCCAGAGTTTTCTTACATGAGATGTCTGTCATCTCATGCCTTCATGTTTCCCTTTTTCTGGCAGTTACCTTCTGTTGGTCCATGAGGAACAAGTCTAATTTGGAAGTTTCTTGCACTTGTGGGACTTGCTTGTCTTGCTTTTCAGCAGATTTCTCAGGGTAGTGTCAGTTTCCTCCTCAAAGGTTTCTTCTAGGTGTCAGATATTGTCTGGGTTCTGTTCAGTTGTCCTCTAGTGTTACCTTAATTTTAAAAAATGACCTTATTTCTGCTTGATCACTGTTTCATCATGGGATCTGGTGTCTCTGGTCTCTGTGGCTCCTTCCTCTTTTCAGCAGCATCAGCACCTCTGTCTTGTGCAAACTCACCTTCTGATGTGCTCAAAGGTTTGACCTCTCCTTTTACTTAATTCAGTAACTATTCTGCTTTTTTAAATGTTCATGGGAATTGTCTGATCCTGGTGGTGATCACATTTCCCTCTGGTTGATTTAATAGGGATTATTGGAGAAGGCAAGTCCCACCTTGATAACAAGCTATATATAAATAGCTGATAGAGTCTTGAAATTAATTTCCGGAACTCTTTTTCCACCAGATTTGGTTGGCAAGTGGATGAAACAGCTGAATAGATCTGGGTGACTTGTTGATCTCAGTGAAATGATAAAAGAATTTAATTTTCTTTTTCATTTAAATGTGAATCAGCTGTTGGTACAGATGTCACTCAACAATCTCCTTGTTATTTTAATGAACCTGCATGAAACCATGTAGGGAATTGCAAGGCACATGTAATTTAACTGCAATATGTGAATTTACAGCAGTAGAAATTCATAGCTTTTATCTAATAATAGAATTAGGTAATAGTGGCGGTAAGAAGGTAGAAGTGTATCTTGGAGACTTTAATGTCTACAGTCTAGTTTTTTCCCCTACTACTTGGGAGCACCTACTTCAGATCCAGGCTTTCTGTCCTCTTCCTCTCTCCCCTACAACAAATTTTACAATCTCCTTACATGATTTGTATTTATTCTGTCATGTTCTAGCATCCAGCCAGCTGTGCCTACACTCACCATAGGCTGTCAGGTCTTCTTCTGGCCCTGCTTCAGAGAGCTTCATTTTTTCCTCCTTGCTAGTATAATTTAAAAAAAATTAACAAAGAAGTAAGAAAAAAATCCTTCTTCTTTGTATCTCTTCTGCTTTTGTGAGAAAGACAGTTTGCTTGTGGCTTGCTGTGGCAGGTTTATTATGAGAGAATGTATTTTGGAGGTGGGGATGTACCTGCGAGCGTGTGTCATTTTCCTGTGATAGCTGATGCCAAATGAAAAGTTGAGCCAGGCATAAGATATTAATGTGTCTAGTGGGTAGATGCTGATTCAGAAAGAACTGTAGTAAAAATGGGTGTACCCTTCCCTTAGAGCATGTGGATGGGTATTAAGGAGCCGTATGGCTTGTCCTACTCCCTGGAAGTTTGAAGCGCTGTCCTTGAACATCTTCAGGCAGTGATAGCTGTGAAAGTACCTGTGAAGGTGAAGCATCCTTCCATTCAGGGTACTTGAACAGGGGGGTCTGGGAGTTTCTTTCAGGACTGGGGTGACTTCTTAAATTCTGCTCTGTTGTAAGTGGTATGATAATGATGCCCTGCTTGGTTTTCCCAGGCTGCCAAGAGAGTGATCCTGCTTTCGGGAACGCCAGCCATGTCGCGGCCTGCGGAGCTCTACACGCAGATCGCCGCTGTGCAGCCAAGCTTCTTCCCACAGTTCCACTCCTTCGGGCTGCGCTACTGTGATGCCAGGAAGGTACTTCTGTGGGAAAGTGACAAACTGGGACTCTGCAAACAGCACTGTATTCTTTTTCAAAATGTGGAGGCTTTTTCTTCTTTCTGCATGATATTACATCTTTCTTTGAGAAAGTTTCTCTGCAGAGTAACATTTTGAAAGTTCTTAAGCTGAGGAGGTCTAGGTGCTGCAGTGGTGGGCCTGAGACATGAAGGCAGTAGTGTTTCTTGCCTTGAAAGCTGTGGAAATAAAAAATGAGGGAAAAATCCCCAAACAAATGTGGCCATAACTGGTGAAAGGAGCCTATTCTTATCAGATCTTGCCCCTTGAGTTTTTTAAAGGGGCAGAGTAACTAAGGGGCCTTTAAGTAGCTGCAGATTTGGGCTAATTGATTTAAAAAAAATAAAAAAACAACAAACAAAACCCCCTAATTTCTAGTATTAGTCACTGTTTGATAAAGGACTTTGTTGCTTGGGATTTTGGATTTTGCACCTCCAGGTAAGTAAAAAAAATGAAGACTTACAGACTATAGCTTTATGTTCCACCCTCTTCTAATTTAGGAAATGGATGCAATCCTCATCATATTTTGAAAATAACTCTTCTGCCAGCTGCTCAGCAGTTGTTTCCACAGAGTTACTGAGTCCAACCACTGCACGAATTTGGCTTTGCAGGAAGCCAGCATTTGCAGCCACGTTAGCAAATGCCTGCCTTGCTGCCAAAGTATGGGCAACTCACCTGTACTTGGATTTGCCATCCCTAGGGCTGTTGTGTGTGTTGGAACACACACTGCTAAGAGAAGAGCTTTTGCTGCTGATTCTTGTACACAGAGGCTCTAGGCTTGCATAGACACAAAAGAGGGACTCAAATCTCCCTACAGCTCTAATTCAGAGTGTTTAGCAAAGTGGTTGGAAACACCAAATGACCATTTCAGTGTTCAAAACTATTTACTGAAGAACTGAACATCATCAATGTATGCCACAAAAATAGTTACAGCTATTTGTAGAGCTTTCGTGTATGTTTTCTTTTCTGTTTGGGGTAGCTCACATCAAGTTTCCACCAAGAAGATTCTTACTGCAGTCTCATATAAAATTCTTGAATCCCCTTTTTCCTAGATCTGAATGCCCACTTGCTTTCATAGCCAGTGTAGTACTGTTCTGTGTATGTCCAAATGTGCAAGTCAGAGGATCACTTAATTGGCTTTGGTAGTCATGTGCTGATGCCATTTATTAGAATAAGGCCATTAGCATGCAGAATCACAGAGCATCAGGGTCTCCACCCATAGTAGGAATCATATTGAAGGAGAGGCCACATCTTCTGCTAAGCTTCATTATCTTTAAAACTGAAAGATTCCTTTCTGAGCATTCCTTTCAGAATGGTTCCTAGAGGGAAGTGAAGAGATAGTTTAATCTTCTTGGTTTTCTGCAGTAAAAAGGAAAGTTGATTTGCAGCATGTAGGTTTGGAGTTGGATAACCCCTGTTAAGGGTGAAGTTCTGCTCAAGTAGCTGTCATTTCAATTATGAGGCACATGGACCTTGGATAAAAGAAATAAACTTGTTTTACAGGATCGAGGTTGTTAAAGTGTGTTCAGTGTAAATGACTTTTCAACCTTCAGTGAAACTCAGCATGGAGGACACAATCTATATCAGCTTCCCTTTAAAACCTCATCAGGATTTCTAGTACCATGTTGTTTCTATGTTTGACCTGCCTCTCCTAGACAGTTGTACATTGTTGGTCTTCTCCATGCTCACCTGGGACATTTCGTTACAGTTAGTGTCAGTAAATGATAGCATGAACCTGGGAAGAATTAGGTTGTTTGGAGAAGTGGGGCTGCTAGAAATGAAGAGATGTAGATAGCATTAGAGAAAAAGATGGGACTGCTGAATATGGGTTGCGATAGATCCACTTGGCAATGAAGAAATTTAAAAGGTGATTCCTTCATGACTGTAGAGTATCCCTCACATTTGTTGCTGTACCTCTAACCTGAGACTGTGTTAGGAGTTGCATCCTGTCTGAAGAATTGTTGTGGTACTTCTGCTGCCAATACTCAAATTTAAGTTCTGCTTTCTGTCCTGAAATGGGCAGCATTTCGAGTGGAGGTAGAATTGCACAGAACCAGAGAGGCTTTGCAAGGATTTTGAAGATGTGTAAGGATGAAAGGTGTTATGTAAAAATGTTTTGGTATTAATAATAAATCTGATTACATTATAAGATTAAAGAAAAATTGCCAAGGCTGATCCATTCAATTTAAAACTAAAGTGTGACTAGTTTCTGTTTCAAGATTTTATGACAGAAAATTGCAAATATCTGGCAAATCTGATTAGAAGAGTTACAAAAGTTTATAATTTTTTATTAATCCAACCTCCCAGTATCTGTACTTTTAAAAATGCAGCAAGCGCAATGTCACCTGTTATTTACAAGATATCCCAACACTGTTTCCCAAAATACATGCTCTGAATTCATTTTTCAAACTGGCTGATGTTGGCAAATATTAAGTAGTTTCTATCTGAGCACATGCTCTGAATTTGTAAGAGTTTGGCAGCCTCTGCTAACACTGTAATAAGTTTACTGACTCATGTAAGATGCTGTAACACTTTGGTAAAAAAATCACAGTTGGAAGCATGTGTTCTGGAATGTTACAGATCAAAGCCAGATGTATATTTTGGCAAAATAAATCTCTTCAGTATACTAAAGTAAATTTTAATAATTCCAAAAGTAAATATCTCTTTATAACCAGCTAGGTGCAGCACAGAGCTAGGATGTTTCCTTGTTTGCAAATCATTCCAGCACCATAAGCAATATATAACATAAATGTACTGTGGGGACTCTGCCTGTATGTGCTTTTTAACATGACAGTAGATGGTATCTTGGCTCTGTGTGTGCCCTGTTCTTTGCCTTATGAGGATGCTGCTCTTCTGAAATGTTTGGCTACATGGACACAAAGCATATGTATGACTTGCTTGTTATGGAAGTGGAAAGTGGGAAAACACGGGCTTTTAAGTGGAAAGAGGTAGTCCAAGGAATATCCAGGCCCCACAGCAGGCCTTGCTTTGCAGCCTTATCATGTTGATCCCTCCTACTCACCTACCAGTGCACTGAGCAGTGTGAGCAGTGGGCTTTGGAGGCTGGGCACAGCACCAGGGTGGTCCTTCTTGGTTCTATCCATCTGCTCTGCTGGGCCCACAGAGCCTAAGAAATGCAGAAAGGGAGCATAAAGACTGTGCCTCAGCAATGTCAGTTTTCATGCAGAAAGCCTAAAGCTAATAAACCCAGGTGGACTTGAGGTAGCTTTCCATGGACCTGAGGGATGCATCTGTGTTGCACTCTTGGTTTCAGGGAAGCAGAGCAGTGATACCCATATTGGTTTTTTGAGGGGTTGGCTGAGGTCCAGGTGGACTTATTAACTCTAGCCCTATACTACTGGGCTGTTGTCAGAGCCAAAGTTTTAATTCTACAGGATTCAAACTGGCTATGTGTTTAGGGTTTGAATTGTTTCCTGCTTTAATGAACCAACTGTAGCTAATCACATGGTGCCATAATTATGTAGGACTAGATTAAGTCAGATGAGTTTAATGATGGCCATAAGTACCAGAACCTGAAGTCAGTTAATGGTTCACATCAGTAAAATATGGCAATAGGATTGCAGATTGTTTTGTCTCAACCTGAAGTAGGAACGTTCACTTTTGGATATCAGAGAGGTCTTACTTGCTATAAGCTCTTTTATTCCTCCTCTTCCTGTGCCACAGCATGTTCTCATCTCTGTTAAATCCTCATCAAAGCACCACCCCTTAATACAGTCAGTAGCATGACTAACCTTATGGCTAGTATGATTTATTTTTTGTCTCCTGCATTCTAGGACAGGATGGAGGAGGCACTAAATACTTAGGGGCTTCTTTCTCTTTTACTTCCATTTATGTGTTGTAGCAGTTTTCTCTTGGGGAAGACAAAATCAGTACAGATTTTTAAGGTTAAATCTATTTTATTAATTAATGTAGCTGATAGAAGTGCTGAGGCCCCTCACATGTCCATTATATGCATTTCAGGAGGGAATATGTAGTGCTTTACTTTGGATTGTCATTCTAAGACCAGAGGTTGTATTTTTGGATACTGCCAATATTATTTAGAACTAGAGCTAGGAGAAAGATAGATTTCACCTCTCTCTCCACCTTGATTTTCAGTATTCCTGTAGCTGTATTCCCTATACTTACTTGTGAAATTTCAGCAAAAAGGTTTCTTTTTTCCCCCTTGCTTCAGCATTAAAACTGTATTGGTCTCTTCTCTGAAAGACAGTTGTTTGAAAGATGCTTCTTTTGGGAAATGTACCAATTTTGATGCCACTGTTGTTCCTTCTCAGAGAACAAAAGATAGGCTGTGGGGTTGCTGGTAGGAGAAGTGATGAGCTGAGATTAGTTGAACAGGTGTATATTGCCTGCACACAGGATCTTGGAGGACAGGTCAGGTACAGAGGGGAGTGCTTCAAGGAGGAGTAAATGCATGGCTTCTTCAGAAGAGCTTCAAAGTGATGATGCTTTGAAGAGACAATGTTTGGAGTGATGTCTTTTGGGCCACGGTTTATTTCTGGTTTGCTTGAGTCTGAGCCAAACATGGTAATGGCAGAAATAGAGTATGTCAGGAAGCAGAGCAGGAGTCAGGTCACAGTGGAGAACAGGCAGTTCTGACCTAGCATGTCAGACAAGTGTAACAGCTCTGTGAAGGCATCTGGGTTAAGGATGTTTGTCCTCATGGTGTTAGAGAATATTTTTGTGTGTCTCTCTGCTTAAAGCTGAGATAAATGTGTGTGCACAGAACTGCAGTGTGTTCTTTTGGCCTGCTCGAAGCTGCAGGTGGAGAGGAGCAACACCTTGCTGTGTAAGAGTGAATATCAGGGCACAGAGCTGGAGTTGGGATCCCTGCCACCTTTCTGCATAGTCGTCTTCCCTGCACCTCCCTGAGCTCTTGTAGATAGGAAGAAGGGAAGCTTGTAAGTAACCTTTTCATGTTGAGTGGATTAGTTTGTATGCTTCTACCTTATTGCCATTTTTGTCAAATCTCCTGCTGACCATCAAGTTCTTGCCTTGTCCAGATCCCCTGGAAATTTATTCTGCTTTTACACTGTATGCAGAGCAGTCTCTTACAGGTTTGACACTGATAACTGCTTTGATCTTTCCCAGATGCCATGGGGTTGGGACTACTCTGGATCATCCAACTTAACTGAACTGAAAATTTTGCTGGAAGAGTCCATCATGATTCGACGTCTGAAATCAGATGTGCTTTCCCAGCTTCCAGCAAAGCAACGTAAAATGGTTGTGGTGGCTCCTGAAGGCATTAGTGCAAAGACCAAAGCTGTGTTGGCAGCTGAAGCAAAGAAGATGGCCAAAGGATACAAAAGTGTGAGTCAGAAACTTATTTTTGCGATGAGCCATTGCTGTTTCAGGTGCTTTTATTTTAAAAAACCTTTTCGTGCAAAAGCAGTACCCTGAGTTCCAAAGGTCAGAGCCACACCTGATGTGAAGGCAAAGTTTTAAATGAGTGTCCAGCACAATCAAAACTAGCCCAGCTTAATTTGCTTTTGATCTAAGTGGTCTGCTTTGTCCCTTCGTGTGAAATACCATTTCCTCATTTTTCTCTCTTGCTAGTAATTTCTAATTGTCTTTCATATCTCCTGCCTCTCTACTTACTCTCCTGTCTAGCCTTGTAACACATTCAGCCTACAAAAACAGCCCTGTTTGAGTTGTGTTGTGAACAGAGTAGTAGCCAAAAATGTGAAGGGTTTATTTTTGCTTTTCTTTTTTGTTTTCCTTGTATGGGTGGAAAATGGATGTTCTAGGCTCCTAGGTTGCTAATACAGTTCTGGAATAACCTAGGGGTTTTTCCTTGCCATTTTAGTTGGGACACGCTTTCTCAACTAAAACTGCACTTGTGATACACTTGTCATCCAACTCATAGAAGTTGAGTGGGAGGTAGGAAAGGAGGTGTCAGGGCTGTGTGACTATCTGCTGTACCTAATGGCGAGTAGGAGACTTCCGCTCCAGGCCTCTATTGTTGTGCTTTTTTAGGCTGATTTTTTCCTAGCAAAGTGTTTATTAGCAGCAGCAGAAATACCAGATCTGTAAGCAAGAAGGAGAAAGGCATTTTTGAGACTCAAATTTATCTTTTCCTTCTACAGAAACAACAGGAGAAGGAAGCTCTTCTCGTTTTCTTCAGCAAAACAGCAGAAGCTAAAATCCGCTCAGTCGTGTAAGTACCATGCCACTGCTTCATTCTTACCCAATAAAATGTGGTTTTCTGCTGAGAACAAGGAGACAGTGCATTAGAGATAACAGTGCAGGGACATGAAGCATAGCCTCAAGTCAGCCTAGAAAAACTTGACTGTAATTACAATGCACTAAACATTTTCTTCTCTTGGGGTTCTTTGGCTGAATAAGCCTTCTGATTTCATTCCAGATACAAATCTAAACTGTCATTTGAACCATTTAAAATGACTTTGTGTTTGGGACTTGGACCAAATTCCCTGGCCTGGACGCTTTTTCAATTTAAGGAGCAGGGGAATAATGAAACTAAAAGCATCAACAGAATTTGAGAAAACAAATGCTGCAGTTCTGCTGCAGCAGGATTCCTGAACTAAAAGGCTTATGAGATGGGCTGAGCTTTAGTTGTAGTGTGCTTTAGGAATCTCACAGCTCCTACTGAAGTTCTTGGCTCTTCTACAGGGCTCACATGGGACCTCAGTAGTAAAAGTTTTGTACCACAGGTCTGCTTCTAACTCTGTCTTCCCTAGAAGTAATTTCTTTCTGTGCCCTTTTATCCTTACTCTTTTTGCTGGGACTGCAAAGGCATTGCTTTAGGTCATAGCATAACTTTCTAATAAGTAATATGGTAATATGAAAATGGTTTACTTTCCACAGCTCTCTGAATGTAAGGACCAACTGATGTGCACTGTGTGATTTCAGTCGCAGACCTTGCTGGAAAATTTGCTTGTTTGACACAGAACTGCACTTCATAGTGCCAGCATTTATTTCTTTAGAAGAGTTTCTTCCTTTTATGTTAGTGAACAGTTAGAAGACTTTCTTCTTTTTATTTCAGTTGAATATAAAACATGAAGTGCTGTTTGCTTGACTCTCGTGTAGGAGGTAGTCCATTTTTTCCTGGGATTTAGTAGCATTTAAAATATCAGTTACTACAAGCTGCAAAGGTACAGTACCATCTAACTAATGGTACTGTCCTATGATCATCAGCACTTCCCGTGTCTTACCTTTCATGACATATCTTCCATTGCTTCCATTGAAATGACTTGCCATTTGTTAAATAGAATGTGGGAATGAGATACAAAATAATTATGATATGTTGGTTGGCATCTGCTTATTACTCTTTTTTTGAATTAATGTTTGCTTTGATACTTGTTTTAAAATACAGCAGTCTCACTTCTCTCCCAGATTTCTTTGTTAAATAATATTGTCGTGTAATGGGGATCTGAATATTACAAACCCTCCAAAGTTGTCTGCCATCTTAATACAGTGCTGGAAATCCTTCTTGGTCCTTTGTGACAGTTGCTGCTGACCTAAGATGTGTTGACTTTAGCAAAAGTTTTGGTATTCCTGATCTTCTCAACAACTTTGGTATGCCAAAGAAAAAAATGACATCACCTGTATGGGATTATAGGTGTTCCTCAGGCTCCAGTTAATCTGATTGTAATACAAGTTATTACATAGAAATGGGTTCTGTAGCTGTGCTGCTAGTCCATGGGAAAAGCTAGATGTTTTCATTTAAGTAATTTAAAAGGAGTCTTGTTGCTTCCCATTGGCCATTAGCCTATATGCATGTGGATAACTCCTAGAAATAGCTGACAAATATAGATGCTTAAGCAGGAGTAAATTGTCAGTGGGAACCCTTGCAAGAAAAGTTTTTTTTTCTGATCAATGTGCTTAGAAGTGTTTTCTTCTGATATAAAACCAATCCCAAGTAAACCCAGGAAGTTTAGCTGCATACGGATTATTTTAGTGTATTGTGATTGTGCAGAAGTTAGAAATACAGATAGGTGAGTGAGATTGTAATTAAGTATAGATGACCCTCAGTCAATTGGCCTGGGATGTCATGTTCCAAGCAGGATATAATAAACTGATTCTCTTTGACACCCAGGTATAATGTAGGCAGCTGTCTGCCTATGGTGAAGAAAAACTGAGGCAATTTTCCTTTCTGTATTTTAGTCTATAGAAGAGTTGACTTGCTACTTGCACTTTACTGCAGCTTTTTATGCTAGCTGGTTTCCTAGTGTTTGTGTGTAGATGGGCAGTATCTCCAAAATTTATTGTGAGCAAATTCTGTATTCTCTCAGCACATAATTTTATAGTGTTTTGGTGTTTTTCCTTTTTCATATAGAGAATACATCCTGGAGTTACTGGAAAGTGGGAATAATAAATTCCTGGTGTTTGCTCATCACAAGATAATGCTGGATGCAGTAGTTGCAGAGCTGAAGAAGAAAGTAAGTGACTGACAGATTTGTCTTAACTTTATCACTGTTCCAGCTTCAAAGCTGTTGAACAGCCCCCTGGATTTATGGCTGGGCAGATAGTTTAGGACAGGAAGTGACAGAGATGATTTCTACTTGCTGTGCTTCTGAGTGTGCCCTTCACTGAGGGAGCTGAGCTGTTAGGGTGAATGCCTCACAGCATGCACTTTGTATTAGCTGAATGACTTTTATTGTATTAAATGTTCTTTAATTCCACTGTCTGCCCTGGAGCTTGTGAATTCTTGGAGGAGTGTTACCCTGTGTGGCTGTTGTTCTTCAGGCTTTCCTCAGAGGGAGAATGAGACTACCCAAGCCCACCATACCTGCCTGCCTTTACCTCTGTGGTGCTCTTACATTTTTGAACTAAGATACTGTAGGGAGACTTGATAGATATGCCAATCATTTCTCTTGACTTCTCTTGTTTGTCTAACTTTTCATGTGAGATTTCCATGGATTGCTCCTAAAGCATGCTGGGTCATGCTGGGGCAGTGTGAAGAATGGTTTAAGATAACATTCCAGACTATAACCCACAGTGGCACTGGTGACTTTGCTCAGTGGCAGTACTGGACATGGAATCCACTAAAAGATGGAAGGATACAAGAAAGGGGACACGAGGTCTCTGAAGAGCATCTTCTGGCTTTTCACAGCATGTTGAGCACATTCGCATTGACGGCTCCACATCTTCAGCGGAGCGGCAGTCTCTGTGCCAGAAGTTCCAGTTCTCAGAGAAGCAGGCTGTGGCTGTCCTTTCCCTCACTGCTGCAAACATGGGCCTGACATTGTCTGCTGCAGATCTGGTGGTGTTTGCAGAGCTCTTCTGGAACCCAGGGGTAAGTGTCCTGGAGGGGACAGGGGTTGGATGTTTCCTGGAGAGCAGAAATGTTGCTGATTAAGAGATAATGGGCAGGCAACTTTCTCTAGGGTTTGTCTCTTTTTCTGATGTCTGCTGGCTCTGCAACCACATGTGCCTGGGCTTAGACCTGTGAGGCTGGTTTGCACAGCTAGCTGGGAGGGAAAGATGACACAAAGGGAAACACACTTCTGTCTTAATTTGACAGAGCTCTTAAGGGTTTGTCCAGCCAAGACCTGAAAGGGTCTATTATCAGTGCTGACCCTCTACTTTGGAAAACTGTTAAGTGCTTTTTTGGAACCTGGTGTACCAGATTACTTCTTGCCTTACTCTGTTTGGGAATACAGGTCCCAACAGGACCCAGATAAGAAAGAGTTGCTAAGCAGAAGGAATAAGATCTTCTGTTCTCTGGTTGCTTACACTGTTTCTCAGATGTTGCAGTTTTCACTTTTTGTTTGTCATGTTTTTATGTTAAGATTTTGATCCAAGCAGAAGATCGGGCACACCGAATTGGACAGACCAGCTCCGTTAATGTTCACTACCTGGTGGCTAAAGGCACAGCAGATGACTACTTATGGTAGGAAGTGAGAAAGACACTTTGGTTCTCCTGACACGTGTTCCCACTGTTTGTCACATATGTGGTGTAAGGGGTTAATGCTAGTGCTGATTTTCACAGCCTGTGAGGATCAATACATGCCAGGGCTGCTGCAAGCTGGTGACAGGCCCTGGGTGCAGTGGACATGAATGTGTGGCTGACAAGCAGGAGGAATAAAAGTAGCTACCTGACAAAGAAAGGGCTCTTAAGAGAAATTCTGGGAGAGCTGATACATCTAAAACCTTCACAGTCTCTGTGTAAGGAGGAAGCATTGTCTTAGATAACAGCTCAGAACTTTCCTGTGCTAGGGTACCGTAAAGTGCTGAGACTTTCAAACAAAGTCAGCAGACACTGGAGATGGTTCAGTGTATTGTAGATGAGTTCTGAGGAGCAATCTGGCTCCTGTGTGCTTGCACAGGGAGCTGTGGAGGAGGACTGCACTGGTGCCTTCCTCGTGCTCTTCAGTGAGCCCTTCAGATAGATTAAAAAGGTGCTACCGACCCACCTCTGGATAGTTGTAGTATGAGGCTTTTTGGCTGCAGTGAGACTTACCAGTGGACATTAGTCCTGAGGGCTGGGGAATCTAACATCTGGGGGTGGGAAGGATCTGAGGAATCTTTAGTGCTGCAAGGGAGCTGACCTGCAAATGATGAAAAGACATTATCCACCAGCTGCTTCATTTAAACTCCAAAATTGCATCTTTATTACCTTGTTTAAAGGAATGAATGAACTAAGTGAACTTGTGCAGTTCCCAGAATATCATGATGGCAAGTAATTATAACCTTACAATGGAAGGATCTGGAAACTGATGCATCACCCAAATTTCATGGAAAATTAATGATAGTAATTCTGCCTTTATTTGTGAAATGCTGTCTATGCAGTCATTAGTGCTTAATGGGAAAGAAATATGTCTCGAAGGACAGTGGCATCTTTTTAAAGACAAGAAAAAGAGGATGAGGCTATTTGGTAAATGCATTAATTGTGCCGTCCCCTTGGCATCTTTCAGTGTCCAGTGTGCAGGTGTGGCTGGGACCTCTCAGCCTCTTGGGCCAGTGATGGATTCTTCCTCCTGCTGTACATTGGGAGTTGTCCTTGAAATGCTGATGCATCTGTTGTTGGGGTGTACCATAGCTTGCCTTGGAGACTGAGCACACAGGCTACTAGGAGTCCCTTTTTGTTGCCTCAGTCAACTAGTTTCTCTATTGGACATATCTGTTCTCCAAATGTTTATAGCCCCAAACCCTCTAACTGTTACCAATTTAATTGATTGATATCTCAAGACAGCATACAGTGATTATAACCAAGAGTAGGACAGGTTAAGGAACCAACAAAGTTTGGCAGAAAAGCCATCTTTATACCCAGTAGTATCCTTTTTTAATCTACACATAGTAAATGAAGCAGTGTCCTTGATTTTTTCCTTTCAGTAATACCTATTTATCACTCCCAGGCCAATGATTCAGGAGAAGATCAAAGTGCTGGGTGAAGCTGGTCTTTCAGAAACCAATTTCTCTGAAACAGCTGAGTCAACTAATTACTGTCCTAAGGTAATTGACCTGAAATAATATTGGTGGTCCCTGGGAGAGGCTGAATGGGCTTTGGCTTGTGTACATCTAGATTGGCATAGGTGACCTTACACCTGTTCTGCCTTTAATGCTGCAGACCAGATTGTTCAACACCTTCCAGGATCCATGCCTTGGCTTGGACTCTCCACAGAAGTTCCAAGCTGCTACTTGCAAGGAGACCTGTTAGCATCCATGTTACATATATATGTCTTTGAGTATATATGTATGAGACACATATATGTATGTATCATGTATGGTATGATCTGTGCACTGGTGCACTTTGTAAGGGGAGTGTTTTACATGACGGTGTGGTTGTAGATCCTGTTCTGTTCTGTTTCCTCAGGCAGATCCAAAGCAAAAGACTATCTATGACCTTTTCCAGAAGACCTTCTCTGAGAGCAGAGATGATGCTGATGATATTTTGTTTTTGGAGGCAGCTGATGCTGGCTGTGAGTTTGACTCTGGCAGTGCCTTGCAAGACAGAGAAGCAGAAACATGTTCAGTGAGTCCCAAAAAAAAGCGGCGTATTGAGGAAGTGTAAATGGTGACAGCTAAAGAGATGGCAGCTAAGAGATTTTTTCTAAAAAAAAGAAAAACCAAAAGTAATCATGTATTATTTTTTGAGTTTTTGAAAATAAAAGACTTGAAGTTTTCTGTATCTCTGGCATGTTTCATCTCAAAGGATGAGAAGGCTGTGACAGATGTGGAGCACACACCTGGCAGCCTACAGGGTGTGCAGTCCTGGTTTTGCCGATGACTGAATGGACGTGGGCAAGTACCATTCTGCTGTGTTTAAGCCATGTCAGCTTCCACAGTTGTTTTGTTTGAAAAGCAGATAATGGTTGTCTGTCTCCAGGGCAGAAGTCTTGAGAAAACCAACTCAGCAGCAGCTGCAGAGTGCTTTTATCAATGTTTTCCATTTCCAAAGTCTGTATTTCTTAGGAATTGGTTCACTGGCAAATTTAGCCGTTAGTTGGATCACTCACAGACTGGCTCTTGGGTATTCTGTTTGGCCATGAGGAAAAAAGATCCAAACAGATCTTGATGTTTTGTGGAGGGAGGGAAGAGGAGGGAAAAGAGGAAGTTACCACCTTGAAACTAAGTAATATAGCTGTATGCCAGTAAGTGTGCACTGCCTGTTTTAGGCACGTGTCTTCCTCTGCACACTCATCTCTGGCCTTGTTCTGAATGTTAGGACCTGCTCCATGGCATGTGCTTCTTGTCAGTGGAGGGTGAAGTTTGTGCTGACTGCCAGGGATTAACCCTGACTTCTTGGGGCGGGGGGGGTGTGTTTCTTCAAGACCTGACTGATTTCTACAGGTAAATGGGGAGAAGGGGACACAGACATTTGCTCTTGGTTTGTAAGAAGCTGATTCTGAACTGAACTGTTTAAATAAAAAGTTGTTCTAAGTTGTGATTCCCAAGCTTTTGGTACTTTTTCTATTTTAGCGTCCCATCTCCCAGTTAACTGTGTTTAACAGCTGTAATCTCTAGAAAAGGAGGGAAACTGAAGGCTTACATTTAGCTCCTGGAGGCCAGCAGCTAACGTGCTGTGGAGGTGATGGGCTTGACTCTGTGCAGATACCAGACACTAACAAAAATACCTCTCTTGCAAGGCAGAGGAGAAAAATGTTTGTGCTGTTAAGATAAACCTGATAACATTAGGGTTTTTTTCCTGAATTGATGGGTTTGATTGTTCCATTTTCAGCTGGTGTCGTCATGGAAATGGCCCACAGGCTGCGTGTACAATTGTGCTGGGTGGAGAACTGCTTTTCATTCATGACTGCAGATGGTGCTTTGGGGTGTGAGCAGTAGCAAAGAGTGTTGTGACTGGGCAACTGGAGGAAATGCTTTATCTCTGGTTTTGAGGCTGAGTTAACCATCACTGCACTTACTTCAACAGCTGGTCAAGTGATGAAGACACTCGTTTTGACATTTTTAAATGTCTGTCATCTTGAACATGGAGTATTTAATCTGTCTGTAAGATGAGTGATCTTTCTACTTGCAAAGTGGGTTGTTCTGAGTAAGGGGTGAGAAATGTTTGTCTGCTGACTGAAAAAGAAATGCAAAAGGCATTATTTATGTACCCATATTGTTGTCTCCTATAGAATTAGTTTTCTTTGTAAAAATATAGCTATTTTGAAACAGTACTTTCTTAAGATACACTGAAAGTACCCTTGGGGAATCCTGCTTCTTATTAACTTGATTCCTCTTGTCTGTATGTTGGTAAATCCCAGCCCTGCTAGAGGAATGCTAGGTGTACCTTCCCTTTGTTAGGGCCCATAAAATCTCAGCTGGTTTGCTGCACAGATACAGAGGTTTTTCAAATACACCTGAGATTCACTTTATCCTTACTACATAAAAAAAGGGAGAAGAACCTTGCAGGAACGTGCTGTTAGTGATTTCTTGGGATTGGAGAGACTGCAGACCTTATCCCAATGCACCATTAGTCCATCATTAATATGGTGAGAAGGTGGCTGGGCAGCTAGCAGCAGGCTCAGACAGGATCTCCAAGGCTTGCTGATGAGAACCTCTACAAGGCAGTGTGCAGGATGCCAGAGAGACCCACAGCAGGCTCAGGAACGTGGAGCACTCCTGGCGCCTCTCGTGTCTGCTGGCTGAAGATGACAGCGCTGTATCTTTTTGGCGTTATCTAAAACCAGTAGAAAGGGAAGGACCCATCTTACTGCATCTTGGAGCATCTTACTGTGGCTGGATGCTTTCTTGTACACCTGCATCAGTGCTCCCACCCGTGTTGGAGAAAGGTGTATTTTCAAGAAGGATGCCAAAACAGCAACCACAGGTTAAAATAACAATAAGGTGGAGCAGTTCCAAGTGTTCTGCGTGCCCCAGGCTGGCTAGCTTCAGGAGCTGAAGAGTTCAAGGGGATGGACTATCAAGTCAAGGCTGTGCTGGCTTGTCTATGTCCTTCATCTTCTCAGTCCCTTGGAAATGTGTGCTTACTTTGGCAGTGCTGGGAAGGGCTGTCACCCAAGGTGGCTGGGTTTGGTTGTTTTGCCAGAGCTGTCTGTGACACTGGTAGATGACCATGTGCTGTACTGTCACAGCAAACCTGCACTCTGTAGATACAGATCAGACAACAGCAGTAGATTCTCTGGATGTGTTGGCTGACAATTTTTTTTTTTTTAACCATATTGTCACTAAGCAGCCAAAGGAACTTACTTTTTCTTTTCTTTTTTCTAATACATTGGTATCAAAGCTGTATCCTGTGAGTCATCGTTGTGATGAGGATCTGAAAAGGGCACATATATTCGTAGAATCTATCAAATGAAATTTTGATTCAGCTGAGGGAGATATAAATACCATTGCCTAAAGCCTTGCTGAGCCCTCATGTCAAACATTGCTCTGGCCCACCAGCTCCCCAAAGAGCTTGCAGGGATGATCTGGGAATGAGGAGCCTGACATGACAGAGGGAATTAAAAATGCTGGTGTTCAAGCCCTCAGAGCAAGAGCCAATAGGGGACGTGACATCTGTCCATGAGCATCTGTTAAACTACAGACCCCAGCCAGGGAAAAGAATGCAGTGGCTCGGTACACTCGATTCCTTGATTCCCTCTTAACTAAACAGACTGCAAGTGAAGAGTGCTGTCCTTGGTTCAGACAGCCAGGGTGGGTATGGAGGAAAATTACCTGCAACAATTACCGGGGGACGGTTTCTCTAGGCAGACTGGGAATCTCCGGCCCTCTCCTGGCAGGAGGGGATGAACCGTAGCTGGCTCTGCACATCAGAAAGCTCTCAGGCTAACTGGATTACATTTCTTAATGGAGGTTAATGAGTTGCTAATCCCCTTACAAGCATTGCAGCTCAGTGGCACTGGTGTATTTTTTCCCTCTGTTTGGGTGCTAGGAATCACCTCTCCAGCGGCACACCAGGGCTTTCAGGGCTGGTGGCTTCAGCACTGGGTAACCCCAAAGAATTAGGAAGTTGCCTTAACTGACTTGTTGCCAAAACTCTTGAAACCTCATGGTTTAGGGCTGGTATGTTTTATGATAAGAATTAATCCTCATTGATTTTCATATATATTTATTATTATTTACTTTTTCCTGCAGTTCTGGTCACATTTTCTGTCCCAGTTTTGACATCTACCTGCTGCTTATTCTCTTTAAATACGAGGTGAGTGAATGGAGCTGCCCCTTCACTTCTGCTCTGACCTCCCTCGGTGGAAACCCAGGAATCTGAGCTCCCGCGACTGGATTCTACAGGATGAGTTAGGCTGGAAGGGACAGCGGTGCTCATATGGTCCGACCTCCCTGCTCGAGCAGGGCCATCGCGGAGCACACGGCACGGCATTGCATCCAGACAGTTCGGAAGTGTCTGCCGTAAGGGAGCCTCCAGAACCTCTGTGAGCACCAGTGCGGCCGCCCGTGCTCAGAGGCTGTCCTTCCTTCGGGGCTGTGCCGTGTCCCAGCGCCCCGCTCACCCGGGGGCAGCCCCCAGCGCCCGGGCCCGCGCGTCACTTCCGGCCGCGCCGGCCCGCCCGCGCCTGCGCACTGAGGCTCCCTCTCCGCGTCGGCGCCGGCAAAAGATGGTGAGTGAGGCCGGGCCCGTCCGCCGGCATCCGCCGCCATCCGCGCCGGGGCCGCCGCGCTGAGCCCGCGGGGCGCGCCCGGAGCAGGGCGGAGTCGGGGCCAGGGGGGCGCCGCGTCCCCGAGCCGCCCTCGGCTCCGCGCTGCACTGCGGTAGCGGCTCGCTCCGTCCGGGCGGCCGAGGGGAGGCGGCTTGGGTGAGGGGAATGGCAGCCGGAGCGCGGGGGACAGAGGGGCTGCAGCGCTCCGTGCTACAGCCGGCTGGTCCCGGGATGAACGGGGCTCTGGTCGGTCTTGGCGGCCGAACCGCTGCCCGAAGTGCCCCGGCAGGAGCTGGGGGGCAGCGTTTCATTGCTGATGCTCCAGGGGAGGGCAACGAGGAGGATTGAAGGACTGGAACAGCTCTCATGAACATGGGCTGAGGGAGTTGGGCCTGTTAAGCCTCAGCAGAGGTGATTGAGAGGAGATCTGACTATATAAACGTATAATTATTAAATAGATAGAATAGTGTACGAATATCTAAAGGGGTTTGTTAAGAGGCAGGAGCTAGGCTCTTCTCCGTGGTGGCAAGCAGTAGGACAAACGCGCAGAAACTGATGCACAGGAAGTCCCACCTGAACACGGGGAAGAACTTACCTGTGCGGTGACCGAGCACTAGAATAGGCTGCGCGGAGAGCGTGTGGAGTCTCCCTCAGTGCAGATGCTCAGGAACCGTCTGGATGCAGTCCTGTGCCATGTGCTCTGGGCCGATCCTACTTGAGCAGGGAGGTTGGACCAGGTGACCACTGTGGTCTCTTCCTGACCCATTCCATGACGCTGTGAATACTCTGTTTTCCCAGCGGCAGGGGGAGGCTGCAGCCCAGCTTTAGGGTGCTCAGCACTCAGCTGCCATGTCGGGAGAGGGGAGCAGCAAGGAGAAGGCTGTCTCTGTCTCTGTAGAACTGAAGCTCATTCTGGTTTGCCTCCCAACAGGCCAAGCGCACCAAGAAGGTCGGGATCGTGGGTAAATATGGGACCCGTTATGGTGCCTCCCTTAGGAAAATGGTGAAGAAGATAGAAATCAGCCAGCATGCCAAGTATACCTGCTCCTTCTGTGGCAAGGTGAGAGATCTCCAAAAAGTCTTTAAAAATCAATTGTTATTGGTGCTAGAAAGGTGATTTGATGCTTCACCAATTTTTGTACTGAAGGGAAACATGCCTAGTTCCAAGACAAGGACTAGTGTATAGTGAGCTTTGGGCTAGTGTCACTCTTTGAAAAAGAGAGCAGACATTTCACATGAATGTTTAGTAGTAGTTAAATGAAAACAAACATTATTACATTTTATGATATAAAAAAGTGAGCAATGTTGCCATATTATATGTTTTACATAATTAATAAAATAGAATTAAAGCATTGCAGTTGTTATCTTGATAATTAAGGCTTGACTTGGGCTTTTTTTTTCCCTTCAGTAACCTTTTGTAGCATACCTGGTGGAGGAACAGAGGTTGCGTTTCCCACTTAAAACTTGTGATGGCAGTTGCTTACTTTTGTGTGCTGTATAACTCTGGATGGGGAAGAATTTCTGATAGGAAGTAATCTTAATTGCATATGTACATAATTAAAATTTGCTGTTAAATCTAGTTTTTGATACTATGAAAGGTCCATCTCCTTATGCGTTGCACAGTTATTTTTTATTGATATCTGTAGAGCAGGAATCTTAAAAGTGGCTGGAAATTTAAAAACTTTCATCATGAAGTTTGTTTCTTGCTTTGATTTGTTGTTGGGTTTTTGTGTGTGTTTATCTTACTGCCTTTCACATATGAAGTGTGAATGTTCATAGTCTTGTCTAGAGCTGCCTAAATCAGGAATAGGTGTGGGCAAACCTGGTGTCACCACTGCAAGGTGGTGGATACGTGCATGGGGGAGGGAGTTCTGTACCCACCACTCACTCTTTAAATGCTGTTAAAAAGTGGGTCTGTGTTGAGCAAGCTGGGCTGGCCCAGGGGTTGCCTGGGAACGGTGATGTTGCATGAGCACCAAACCAGGTGAGAATATCAGTTGTTACGACCAAGGTAACTCCTTACTATTTTTCGCCTTCAAAATAAGCTGAATTTTTGATGATGTCTTCAGAAATGACCCAGTTCATATCTGAATGGAAAAGTGTTTCAGAAGTGTCTGCAGAATTTGAGTAAAAGGATTGTCCCTTTCTTGTCTTAACTTGGCTTATAGGAGTGCTGTGGTGTGATGCTGAAGTTTCTTGTTTGACTTTTTCAGCTGATGGAGAGTGACTTTTTTTTTTCCTTTTTTCTTCTGTTCCAGACCAAAATGAAGAGAAAGGCTGTGGGTATCTGGCACTGTGGATCCTGCATGAAGACAGTTGCTGGTGGTGCCTGGACTTACAAGTAAGGAAATGAAGAAGCTCCAATCAGCATTTATTCTCACATAGCTGAGGCATTTGACAGCTTTTGACTTTCTATTTTTTTTTAAATTTTGGTCTACTAAGCGTTAAGTAGATCTCTCTTGAGATAGTAAATGGGGGAGTTGCCTGTTCTGTTGAAATTTGATTGCTGTGGATCAAAGTAAATTTGATTGCTTTTCTTTGCAATAGGCAAGAAAAGTTATTTTCCTGTTTTCCTTTTGTTGTAAAAGCAAAAGAACTGAATAACCTTTATTGTGAGGGTGCTGTTGCTTACTCCCTTTCTTTGCTCCCCTTCCCCCACAAATGTGTAGAAGACACTCTTGCCTCACGCGTAGCAGTCGTGAGGGATCTGAGCCCACACATTGGAGCACGTGGTTGGTGCATGACTGGGAAATTTGGGTTGGGATGTAGCCAGTGAAGTTCCATGTGATTTGTGGACCAAGGCCTACGCTTTGTTGTCGGGAAAATAAAAGTGGAGTTACACCCTGTTTGACAGCGCAATGAGATGATAACAATTTGCAATGTTAAGTGTTTTCTCAAAAATAAGTAACATCAGCACAGTTGTTCTGCCACATGCAAATGACTCTGCTTCTTCCTCCAGTACCACCTCTGCAGTGACAGTCAAATCGGCCATCAGAAGACTGAAGGAACTGAAGGACCAGTAGAAGCTACTTCTTGTTCTCCTTGTGAAACATCCTTTTTTCTCCACTGTCAAGATCTGTCCTTTTATCAATAAAAGGGTGATAATGGAGTGGAATCATGTTTGTCTTTTCTGCAAAATGGTGGTGTGTTCTGTCTGTTCTGTGTGGTGAATGCCAGGTGCCCACCAAAGCTGCCCCATTACTGCCTTCACCTACTGGATAAGGGAGAGAAAACAGAATGAAAGGTGGTCTGTGGGTTGAGATAAGGGCAGGGAGAGATCCCTCACCAGCTACTGTCATGGGCAAAACAGACCCAACCTGGGGACACCAGTTTAATTTATTGCCAGTTCTATCAGAGTAGGATAATGAGAAATAAGACCAAATGTTAATTCAGTCACCCCTCCCTTCTTCCCAGGCTCAGCTTTACTCTTTGTTTTCTTGCCCTCCCCAGCAGCTGCACAGGGGGATGAAGAATGGGGGCTGAGTCCATCGCATGCTGACTGTGCTGCTCCATCTTCCTCATGGGGAGGGCTCCTCTCACTTCCTGTGCTCCAGCGTGGGTCCCCCATGGCGTCACAGGTCCTGCCAGCAAACCTGCTCCAGCATGGCCTCCTGGGCTCCTCTCCACAGGGCACAGGACCTGCCATGGGCCTGCTCCACTGTAGGCTTCCTACAGTGTCACAGCCTCCTGTGGATGTAGCCCTGCTTCAGCATGGAGCCCTCCATGGGCTGTAGGGCTGGGATGGCAGGTTTATTTTAGAATAATTTGGTTGCAGTGGAATGGAGGTATGTAGCTGTTTTGGTTAGCTATAGAAATAACATAAACATATAAAAATACTACATATGTAAGCAAATAATGAGAAAAAAGTATAGGAAAGGGAAAAAAGGATAGGAAAAGAGGAAAAATACCCCCACCTATGGATCCAGTGGTGAGACTTGATTGTGGGTGATTTCAATGTCCCTTAGTCGAGGTGATGGTCAGAGTCTTGGTCTGTGGGAGTTGGGGGAGCCCCTGAAACACAGAAATTCATGGGGTTAGTATCTTTAGGTGTGGTGGGAATGCCCAGGTTCTTCCCCTGAAGGGGGTGGGGTTTCCACTGTCTGATGTAACAGTGTGGATCATGTGCAGTCAAGCCCAGAATGGGTCTTTGATGCTTTATGACCCGTTCTAAGACATTGACAGCTGCCTCATGTCAGCCTAGCTGAGCCAGGGATGAATGCTGCCTACACCTGCATGTGAATGTCCCAATACCTTCCAGGGCAGGGGGGAAAGGAAGGAGGAGTTTTACATCTCAGTCAGTTGTGTGAGGGAGGGTATTTGCGTGATGAAAAGCATTACCCCATCTTGAATGATCTGCTTAATGGCCTTCTCCCTCATCTGGCTCAAAAACGGTTGGTAAACAAAGGTTGGTTTAAAGTCATGCACCTCACCAGCTGCTTTTGGAAAGGCCGATTGTTTGAGTCATTAACCCTTAAAATTTCAGTGTCTCAAAGGCAGGCACCTGGAGCACCTCCTGTTTCTGCTGCGCTTACCTGGGTACCTGCAGACCTCTTACATACTCTCACTTCCCTCTCTGGCTGCAATTGCTGTTGTGTGGGTTTTTTTCTCCTTCAGTCTGTTACCTCAGACACTACCATCACTGGCAATGGGCTCGTCTTTGGTGAGTGGTGGGTCTGTGCTGGAGTGGACTGACATTGGTTCTGTCAGACACGGGGGAAACTTCTGGCAGCTTCTCACAGAGGCTGCCCCTGTAGCCCTCCCACTGCCTAAACCTTGCTGTGCAAACCCAGTGCTGTTCTGTATTTCGAGGTGTAGCTATGGAGACACTAGTAGTGCTATCCAGTAGTTTGAGTGGCTCTTGTTACTGGTGAAGCCATTAAAAACCACTTTCCTTTCTAGTTAATTGCACACTTTGTTGCTTGAATGTGCTGAGGTGAATCTGAGGAAAGCTTAAATAACTTGAAGAAGCTTGGCTCATCTTGGTTTGTCCTTCACATCTGTGCCTCGAGGAATAGCGTAGAGCTCCATGAGTGGAGGAATGGGCAGATGTAAGGGGGGAAGAGAGGACATGTAAAACATCTCTGCCTTTTCCCATTTCCTCAAGGGACTGGGCCATGTGCTGCAAGATAGGGAGAAAAAGAACATCTTGACTGGAATGGTAAAAGCAACTCGTGCTCTGCTGCTGGCTGGTGCTGCTAATTCTTCAGCGCCACCCATAGATAACTGTACTACAGCCTGTGGTGTGTTCTGCTGTGTGCAGATCTCAGGGTTAGTCCACCTGAACGCTTTGCTCCCCATGGCTCACTCCCTCTTGTCTGCTAGCAGGCTCTCATGTCTGGATGTTTGAGTTGCCTAGTCCATACTGAGTTGTAACAATAAATTTTCATGTTGAACTAATCCTTTGAATGTTCATTCTTGGTGAAAAAGCTACTGTTTGAGTTAATAATTGCCTCCAAATAATCAATTTAAACTTTCAAGATGCTGGAACGTCTTTTATGGTCTGACTTGTGAGTTTAAATTTGGTTTTGTGTAGGGTTTTTTTGGTGACTGCATTTCCTATCCCTAACAATACAGGTCAGAAAACAAAAGTCTTGTTAATAGAGTTGGTTATTAACAAAATTTATAAACAAATTTTCCTGATGGAGGAAAAATAGGAAGGAAGTAGCAGAGGGGTTGCATGTTCTTGCTCCAAATTAAGCTTTACATGGATTTGGGTAGTGATAAGCCACAGCAACAATAATTCAATTATGAGCCTGACATCTTCAAAAGATTAATTCAAAGCTGGACCTAAGTAAGAACTTTAGCTACAGAAGGTCTCTGGCTCACAAGTTTGACTGCAGGCACCCTGAACTTGTTTACCAAACTTTTCTTTTTTCCTTTTAATTCAGTGCTTCAAACTTCCCTTACTAAAATCAATTCACGTATTCAGGTATCTGGTGTCATTCACCAACCTGCATATCCTCATATCCCAACTGGCTTGGTGATGTAACCACTTCCCTGGGAACCCAGCTGCAGTGCCCAGCCGCTCTCTGGCTGAAGAACCTCTTCCTGATATCCAGCTTAAACCTCCCCTGACACAACTTAATTACGTTTCTTTGGGTCCTATTACTGATCACCAGAGAGATCAGCCCCTGCCCCTCTGGTTCCTGTCATGGGCAGGACAGTGTGGTTCTGCATATTGCTTTTTATTCTTGATTCAGTGTGCTTGGGTCACATTTTCCATGTGGTGAGACATGACTCTGCACACCTCTGTGCTTTCTTCATTAATGCAGAGGTCGTAATTGAAGTACAGGTTTCTGATGAAGCCTTCTCCACTGCTCTGAAGTAGCCATTCATTAACAGGTGCAGAGGATATATCTCACTGTGTGGCTATTCCAGGATGGCTGCACAGGTATCTTATCTGACTTCTATTCCCGCTGACGAGGTTATTAATTACACTTTGGATTTATATTTGCAGAGGGTGGAAGCTGGGCAGTGTAGAAATACAAAGAGAAGAAAAGAATGTGAGACGATCTTTTTGACCTGGATTGTGTGGTCCTACCTGCATCCCCGGGCTGTGCCCGCAGATCCCCTGGGCTTCTTGTGCCGTGGTACCCCGTGGTACCTCGGCAGAGGCGTTTTGTGCCGGTGAATCTTCCAGGCTGCCGGTGCTGGGCGTTCGGCGGAGCGAGGGCGGCGAGGAGGGATGCGCTGGCAATGCTGCGGGCGGCCAGCGGGCGCCACTGCCGCTCTGCCGCGGTGTGCGAGCTGCTGCAGCCCTCGGCCTCCCGCCCCACCTGGGCGCCTGCCACCGCTGCTCGGCTCAGAGCTCCCCCCGAAACACACCGTGGCAGTCGTTTTCGATTGAAGCAAGAGCCTGCGACAAAAGACATCAGGAGGTTAAAATCGGAATTGGCAGGTTGGACATGAGGATTTTGTAGTGATTTGTCACCTCTAGCAAAGCTGAATTTGTGTCAGTGCTCAGTCCAAATGCTGTATATATACTAGGAGAAATTTGTGTTGACAACTATGTGATTCAGCCAGGTGATCCTCCAAATTTGTTGTTTCCTCTGGCAAACTAGGGTGAAAACAGAAATTCTAAATAATATTGCTTTTTGCTTTCAGTATATTTGCTGTTAAGCCTTAGTCAGGCACTTGGATAGTTATCTTAGATGCTGTAGAAGCAGAGAGCTGATACCTGTCCTGGAGGGCATGAATTTATGGCACTGTCTGACCCATCTGGATTACAACAGCTCTGGGAATTGGAGAAGAGTTTGATGGAAACTGAGACTTTAAATCTGACTGAATGTTCTGTAGATGTGGCTGCACAGGTTACTTTATCTTGGTTGCTTTTGAAGAGCAGGTGAGAAGGGGACCTCTTTCTCAGAGCAATCAGTCAGTGCCGTGGGATTTTTCTTTCAGGATCAAGGATATAACCTAAGGGGATGGTAGCTGTAATCAGGGTGGCATTTCAGGTACCAAAAAGTGTTTCAGGAGCCCAAAGGAACTTGGAAATAAAAAACTGAACAAGCTCGGGGCAGCTTTCCTCATTCTGATTTCTGTTAAGTATTTCTTTGTTTCCAAAACAAAATGATTGCTTTGGCTTTACCCCCTTTGTGCTTCCTGCCCCCTCTTGGTCAGTGACACCCTGTTTGATCTGTAGGGGGTCATGGTGCTAAGCCTCGGGGGCACCACTGGTGTTATGCCACATATTAAAGACTTTTAGGGGTTTAGGGCTTACAGGAATGAGAAACCTCAGCCACGGGTGTTGGTTGCCCTCTCTGCATGTCCTGACTTAAAGGTGGTGTGAACTCAGCCCGTGTGCAGGTGCTCCCTTTTGGCTTGGTGTCTTAGGAATTTGACTGTAATACAGCCTGGCACCATGTTTTAAGGAGCATATTCCAGTGTGCTTTCTAACTTTCATGACCATCAAATGTTTTGCTCTTACTGTATGGTCAGCTGCTTTCCTCCTTGCGCACAACCAAGGGTTGCTCATGGCCTTCCTAAACTCCTTCATGCTTCTTCCTCCAGGCTGCATTCCAAGGAGATTTCAATGGCACTTCAGAAACAAGAGTGACTGATGCAGGTGAGTCACCTTCCTGGTGCAGACTAACCCTGTCTTCGGACTATCTTCTAGGTCTCTCCCTAGAAAGGAAGGAGATTTAGCAATGAAGTTTATTGCTGGCTTTGCATGCGGCTCAGAACACTGGACAACAAGAGAAGCAATCAGATTTGGGGAATGATGTGAGCACCACTTCAACGGGCTGCAAGTCACCATGTGATTTTATGTACTATCCTAGCTTCCACCTGCTGCTCATCCCACCTGGATTTTCAGCGGCTCCACTTGAGGAAAAATTGCATTGCAGAGCTGGCCCAGCTCCTGTGGATGAAGCGGGCGGGAAACACCTCTCTGCTACCCAGCTATGCAGCAGGGCTCCCAGCTTTCCTTGGAGAAATGGTTCCTTAAAGGATGCTACAAAGTGATTTGCAGTGCCATGAGGCTGTGTATTTCCGACGGCTTGAGGTGCCTGCTTGAAACTGGCCCCAGTGCTCTGGAAGTGGGCAGCTGCCATCGGTAACACATCCTTCCTCCGAGTATTTGATCTCAGCGGATGTCTTTTGAGGCATGGAGTGTGGCAGAGTTGTGGATATGCCTCAGGTGCCCTTATTAGACGCCTGGATGCATTTTGAAAATGGCTGCTTAGAAAATGTCAAATTGCTATTCCACATATTCAAAAAGGTATTTTTTTCTCTTGTCAAGGCTTTGGCATGCCTTGGATTGCTAAATATACTTTCCTCTTGCAAATTCTTGGCAGGAATCTGTGTAAGGAATCATGCCAAGCAGTCTCTTCAAATGTTAACAAGCTCATCGGTGTGGCTTTCCCAGTGCAGGGTTTGTGCTCTTTTTTTTTTCCATCTTCCTTCCCAAAAAACCCCAACCCTTCTTTTTGTACACTGTTGCTCTAAGCACATGAACTATGGCAGCTCTGCAAGAAAGGATTTTTCTAACCAGAGCCAAAAAAAACCTGCTTGTTTTGTGTTCAGCAGTTTGGTGTCACAGCCCTGCTCAACCTCCCGGGGCTCCTGTTGAGTAGGAAGCATGGATTTTGGGGCGCTTGTGGAAAACCTAATCCATTTCCTTTCCTCCTTGGCCATTCTTGCTTTTCCTCTGTTCTTAGCAAGCTGGACCGTGTCCTTGCATGATAATTGTAGATTTGATGTCTTTCTTCCAGCAGCCTATTAGCAAGTGAATGAGGCTGTCATGCTCCCCTTTTGTTCCCTCCCCAGGGCTTATCCGGGTGCAGAGGCAGCCCTGGAGGTGGTGCCTGCAGCCGGGCAGGACCCGTAGATCAGAGCTTCAGGCTGGGCTGCTTCTCTCCCTCTGTCCCAGGCAAAGAGCAGCGCTGCTCTGGCAGAGGCGATCTGGAACTCACAAAGCGAAGCAAGCAGTGGGAAGCCAGTGCAGCACCTCTGAAAACCTCCGTGTCTCCCTAAAGGAAACCTTATCCTAGGACTTTGGCATTCATCACTATGAGGTTACACACCTCCCTCGAGCTTCACTGGAGACAATCTTGCACAAACATTTGGAGAGCTTTGCCTCTGACTTGCTCTCCTGGCCTTCAGTCATCTGATGGACACACCTCGGGATCAAGCCTTTGTGTTCAGGTTGGGATGTTGGATTCCCCTCCCTGTGCTCAGTCCTACCTCGTCTTCACGGAAAGAGCTCAGTGTGGGATGCAGGGCAGGTGCAGCACAGGAATTGAGTTGTGGGGCCAGAGAGCCTGAGTGTGTCACACTGCAGCCTGGAATGAGCAGTGGGTGTTTTTGAAGGGACCTCTGTTCACACCGAGGAATATTTATTTATAACTCATGAGTTTGGTTTCAGGAATTTGCTCTGTGACCCTTCTCCATTTCTTTGATTAAACCTCCTGTTGTAAGGGGAACGTTTTATTTTGCAGTTCTTCCCCACCCTAAGTCAAATGTCCTGCAAGTCACAGCTTTGCTCTCCCCTTCAGGCAATTCTGGAACAGCTTCAGCTCTCTGAAAGTGTGGAGAGAGAACCTGATTTCTCCAAGTAAATATACTTGATGCTAAGTGATGGACCAAGAGGGCACTTGCCTTTTTCACTGAATATACTTCTTCCAAGTTGCCACCTACTACTGGGCTTCACCTTTGAAGGAAGAAGTCCTGATGCAACGCAGGATTGTCTCTAATATCCCAGCTGTGAGGCCAAGTTGATTGCTTGAAGATAGGATCTTGGGCTCTATCAGGCATGTCTGTTTCCATTCAAGTGTCTGCATCTGAAACTGTCGGTACTGTGATGGATTAGATTTGAGATTAAAAGGCAAATCTGTAAAGGGAACATTAAAAAAATCCTTAAATGAAAACTAGACCCAAGTCATGCAAGGAAAGAAGAGGAACAAATAAATAATCTAGGCATTAAACAATTAATTTTTTAACCATAGTCAGCTGAAGATGTATTTTTCCTTTTGGATGAGGAATATGGAACAAAGAAGTGTGAGTTCCTGTAGCAAGCAAGAGATGCTTGTTCCAAAGTAGGTTCACCTCTGACAGAAATGCTGTGTATGCTGTGGTTCCCCTTGGGGACCTCAGGTGAAGAGAAGACTATGCTGGTACCTATCAAAACAAAAAACAAAACAGTCCAATGAAAAGATAGAAGATGGTAAGCAATCAAACAGATATGGAAGATTCACAGCCCTAAAACCAGGCTTGTTATCTGAGCCCATCAGCAGCCTGGCCATTGTTTGGTTTGGACCATTATTACTGCACCAGTGCTTAGCAGGTGAAGACAGTGATGGTTTTACAATATATAACTTAATCACTGATAAGTCATTTCACACTGCTCACTTGGAGAATCCGAGGCATAAGAAATGGTGGTAGAGCCCCTGGTTGTACTACTATTTTGCTCTCAAAGAGTAGAGAGTGATTGTACATGGAAATCGAGCTGCTTTGTTTGGTCAGTGTACTGTCCTGCCCTTTCCCACCGCTTTCCTTCCTTCTTTGGCATGTTCTCACCTTACACAGACCCTTCTCCATGTTGTAAGGCCCTTAAGGCATGAAATATCTTCCTATTTTACCCACTGGGGCAAGGTGAGCACAGAGGATCCTGCATGCTGCCTCTTACCTCTGTTCATCTGGAGCATGGAGATCAGCCAAGCCTTTGAGAATACATTTCAGGAGCATTCCCTGCCATCACAGCAGGAAGATGGTACCTTTGTCAAAGGGAAAACTTGCCATCACTTGCAGAAAAAGGGGTTGCATAGAAATGAGACACACTCTGACTTGTGGTTTTGCTCTAAATCAGCTGCATTTTTAACATTCAGAAGCCAACAAAGATGAAAGACTCCTGGTCAACCTCTCTACTCCCTTGGGGAAAAAAGTAAAAAGACTTGATAAATATTTTGCATTAATAAATTCCATTTGTCTTATAAAACAAAGTTTGCCAGCTACCAAAGCAGGAAAAATATTTTACATAACTCTGAGTGCAACGTCTAAAAGGTTGCTATGAGCCTGGTTTGAACAACTCTTTCCATATCCCAGAATGTGAAGGAATGCTAAGCTTCATCCAAGCTAGGAACAATCTTGCTCTGTGTGTCTGTGTGGTGGTCCAACTCTGGCTGGCTGCCAGATGCCCACCAAAGCTGCTTGACTCAACTTGGGGAAATTATTTATTTCCAATCAAATCAATGTGGGGTAATGAGAAAATGGAAACCAAATTCTTAAAACACCTTCTTCCCACCCCTCACTTCTTTCCCAGGCACAACTTCGCTCCTGATTTTCTCTCCCTCCTTCATGGCCTCAGGAGCACTACTGCCTCACGCCGTGTCTTCTCCATGGGCTGCAGGGGAATCGCAGCTCCAGCACCTGGAGCACCACCTGCCCCTCATTCTGCACTGACCTGGGTGTCTGTTCCTCTCACGTTCTCATTCCTCTCTCTGGCAGCAACTGCTGTTGTGCAGTAATTCCCTTCCCGCCTTAGATCAGTTATCCCGGGGGTTGTTGATGGGCTCAGCCAGTGGTAGGTCCATCTCAGAGCTGGCTGACATTGCCTCTGTTGGACACAGGGGAAGCTTCTGGCAGCTTCTCACAGAAGCCACCCTTGCTATCAAAACCTCACCATGCAAGCCCATGTCCTTTCTGCCAAATGATTAGATTTACTGCAGGCTGGTCCAGCAGGTATAGAGGTAAGCCATGGAGAAAGAGATAAAGATGTGTACGTGTCCCAGAAGCTGTTTGTGAACCCAAAACAATGTCCCTCGTGCTGTGGGAACATTGCTATAAAAGGCAGGAAAAGCACAGCTGCCTACTATTACTATTTTGTTATTAATTTTTAAGTGTGATGTTGATTAATCAGTGGAGCAGATTCCCCAGGGATGTTTCTTGGTCTGGACTACCAAGTTTCTGATTCTCAGAGCAGGAATTGAGCACTGGCTGTTCCTGCTGATCCTGACAGGGTCTATGTGATGGTTTCCATCACCCTGCTGTGGTTTCATGTCAGGCTGCAGAGTGTCAGACATCAGCCACAGCATCTCAGGGAGCTGCAGGAGGCTTTGCTTGCCTTTTGCAAGCCCACACCCTCAGTCTTGGTTAGCACTTCCTGGCATAAAGAAATACAAATTGTTATGAGTGGTAGAAGAAGGAGACACCCAAGCCTGAGACAAGCAAGGGGCAGCTGAGGTCTGCCTTCAAATAACAGTCTCTAAAGACCACTTCAGGTTTGGCACTTGGAGCATTCCAAGCCAAGGATGCTTTTTTGCCTTTGTAGGATGCACATCATTGCAGTTGACCAACCTCCCTCCACCCTTCCCATCGGTCTTCTCCTAGGTATCAGCTTGGCTTGCAGGAGCTGGGGTTGTTTCTCTGCTCAGTTTAAGTCCATCTCCTGGTCACCCCTGCCTACCTCCTCGAAGACGAACTCGCTGCAGCTTTTTGTATGCTTATGCTTACCCTTGAGCCTCCCTTTGCCTTGGGCCATCTGCCACCAGACAGTCTTTTGGAAGGAGGGGGTGACCAAAGGCTCACAAGTCTCTGTCAATGTCAAGGCCAGGAAATGCTGTGAGTTAAAAAAACAAAGAGCATGAGAGATGCAGCAGCTCTGGGGGTACAAGAATTGTTTGGAGCTTGGCTCCTAAAAGCATTGAAGCCCCCCAGCTCCGCTGCCAGAGATGTGCATGCCAGGAAGATATGCCATGGTGAGCCACATGGGAAGTGACCATTCCCTCTTGGGAAGGTCTTTGAAACAGTTGACTAAAGATTTACCCTGATTTGGGGTGAAAATTTATTTGTGAATCCCAAACAATGTCTCCTGTGGAGCTGTGGGAATGTTGCTATAAAAGTCATGAAAGGCCCAGCTGTCTGCGATTATTGTTTTGTTGTTAATTTTTAACAATAAGGGCAATTACCCATTGGAACAGATCCCCCCTGGGATGTTTGTTGGTCTTGAGTATTTAAACTATGAGGTCCTGTGAGCAGAGACGTGTCTAGGGCAAAGTGTATGTACAGCACCGAAAACCTCAGTGTCTTCAGCCACGGCTTGTGCAAATCTGCTCTCTGTTGTGTTGCAGCAGTTCAGGAGGCACATGTGGCCAGACATGCTGTCTCAGCAGAGGGGTGTCTGCACCTACTGGGGTGGCAATAAGTCTTAGGAAAACTTAGAGACCTGAGTAGCACTGAGCACCTGAAGTCTTTCCCAGTTTTATCAGATTGATATTTCACAGCAGAATAGCCTGTTCAGGCTATATATAGCCAGCCCCTAGCTGAGAACAATTAGTATTTGTTCTAACAGCAACTGAGGCTCTTCGGAAAGACTTTCAACAGCTAAAGGATCAGTTCTTGGTCACCAAGGGTGGGGTGTTGTTTTGGTTTTATCCTCCCCCTCTCCCCCTCAGCAGACCGTGCAAGTGCCTCCTCTTTTAGGAATCAGCTCTGGAACAAATGGAGACTCGCCACTAAATTATATCTCTGGGCAGAAAAGCAATGCCAAGCCAGTCGGTTGATTTTGTAATGTAGGACAGAGCCCCCCTTGCCCTGCGTGCAGTCATGCACAGACTCCTTGGCAGCTAATTAATAATTTGCAGTTAAGCGGCGGCTGCTCCCTTGCATCATTTCAACACAGTTGCCAAGAGGAAAATTGAAAAGCAAGAGAGAGCCAGAGAGAGGACAACAATGACAACAACAACAACAGCAGCAGCAGCAACAACAACAACAGCAACAATGGTTTAAAGTTCTAGGAAATTTCACTATGTGAGGTCAAAATTCCTGTGTGTTCAGGGGCTGGGCTGTTGGCTGGCAGGCACCTCTAGTTAACACGGCAAGGCCCTTCCTTTTCAAAGTCCTGTTGTCCTCAAGCACCTCCTGTTTGAGAGGAATTTCTTGGTCCTAAAATGCACGTGTTTGGGGATGGGGGAAGATGTGGGGAGTACACAGGACTAGGGCAGGTTGAGGAGAAGTGAAGTGAGAGTTTTTCTCATGGTTGGGAAAGTAACAAGTGCTCTGGGGGATAGGAACAGGCAAGGAGGGATGGTGAAGCAGACCTTCCGGGACAGGACTGGGAAGAGGATGGGGGTGATGCCACAAAGGAATTTGCAGAGCAGGGGATACCCAAGAGTGGGCTTACAGCCAAGGGAAACCTGGTCCTAGTTTTTCTGGATCCTCAGGAACACATCTTGCCAAGAGTCTTTCCTCCCAGTGTGCTGGTCAGCAGTTGGACTGTGTTTGGCCTGTTCATGACACAAAAGGGCTTTCCTCTGAATGGAGGGCTTTTTAGCATGGTCCAGGTAGATAACAGTAACAGTATTGTCTCATGAGGTAGGTTTTCCACTCTTTTATGATGTTGGCCCTGGGGAAGAGCTGGGGCATGAAACGTTGGCACAGCAAGAAGTACAACAGCTGAATTGAGCACGTGGAGTTTTCATCCATCTTCGTGCCTGAGGTTGTCAGAGATGTGAGGAGAAGGGAGCCAAGGGAAGGCTGGTGTTCAGAGCATCTGAGCTGTTTCGATTTTGCCAGAAGTGCTCTTTCTTCTGTTTCTTCCTATCCATGGAGGAAGCTGTGGAAGCATCTGACTCTTCCCATCTACAGTCACAGTGGTCTTCAGGAGGCTGGCAGCTGCAGGATCTGTGTGGCTGGAGGCTGGCAATTGTCTGTGGGAAATAGCATAAAAGATCATCAGTCTCAAAAACATGACCTATGACGAAAGGCTAAAGGATCTGAACAAGGAAAGCCTTTTTGAAAACATTTGTTTTTAAATACACAAAATATTTTGTTGTAAGGTGAAATGGCCTCATCAGTTCTCTGTATTCATTGCAGACCTGACAAGAAGGGATGCCTGAAACTTCAGCAGCAGGTTAAGTGTTGGTCGGATGTATTCAGGCCAAGTAGATCTGGTTGGCCTTGCTTTGAGCTGGGGTTGGAGCAGAGACTTCCAGAGGTCCTTTCCAGCAACAAAATTCTAAAAATCTGTGGCAGGAACAATTTCCCTGCAATAAGAATGGCCACACAATGATGAAGTGAGGTGATAGTAATGTCATGTCCGGAAGTTCCAAGTTGGAGATTAGGCAAGCATTTGTCAGAAGTGGCTTGAGGAGAGCTGTCAGTGTCTGAAGGAGGGAAAGCAGAGTGTCCTCCTGATGTCTCTTCTGGTTTTGACTTAAAAAACCATCAGCTCTTAACCCTCAAGCACTGACATCTGAGGGCATCAGCCTATGCATCCTCCACTTCTGCTTGGAGGATATGGAGGCTTACAGATAACCGGCATGAGAAAAGATGGAGGAATCTGGGAGGCCAACTGGTTCCATTAAAAAAACTGTTGTTCTCCCGTGTTCACCCTCTTAGTTTGGGGGTTTTCTGGAGAGGGAAGGAGCCAATGGTGTGGATGACTCATGGCCCTTTTCTAAGATTACCAGTAATGCTGGGTTGAACACACTCACTGAGCACACTCAGGCAGAGCTGCAAATACCCAGAAGCCTTGGCCTCCTTCTGCTGCTCACATTTCATGACTTAATTAATAAATCTAAACCTGGGGCTCACAGTCCTTTCCAGGGAGGTGTGTTTAACAGTACACATGTATCATCAGCCACATCTCTTCCTCTTTGCCCTGAGCCTTTGTACACAAAGCAGTGATGGGGGGCTTGTAGCTTCTTGCAGTTTCTTGCTTCTGTGGGATTCCTGTGGGCTGAGCATGACTGGATGGCTGTGGTCCTGTGGATGAGAAATGCCTCACACCCTGCTGGCAGCGAGGAAGGATTACTGTTCCCCTGCTTAATGCGTTTGTTTAATGCCCATTCCGTGAGGCTCTTTCTCAGGCTGTTTTCCTTGCAGGATATGTCTCTGTGTGTGCAATTAGCTAAGAGACATTAGCTTAATGACTTGTGCGTGTCTGAGTTAGACCTGGCCCAGTCTCGGATGGCTGCCTTTCTCCTGTCTGGAGACTTAATTCTCTGCAGCACAAACTGCTCTGTCATGCTCATCCCAGGGGTTGGATGCAGACAGTGTCTCTTGCTGGTCCCCAGCCAAAGGAACCCTGCTATCACACATAATTCCCTCCTTGACTCATTGTGACTTCTATTGCTCTCCCCCCCCTCCTTTTTTTTGTTTTGTTTTATAAGTTTGATTTGTTCTTTCGAAGCTATTGTTTCCATCCCTGTATTCCCAGTGGCTCCAGCGGACTGCAGTGTATTCATGCAGGAATTACTGGGGCTGGCTCTGTGGTCTGTTTTGTGTAAGAGTTCAGACTGAGTGATTCTTCTGGTCTCTTCTGGCTGGTTTCTGAGCTTATGGGTTGGGCAGAGGGAGAGTAATACCTGGACAGCAAGCTGTATTGTTCAGGAGCCTGGTGCTGAATCAGAGTCCATTACCAAAATGTAGATGACCATTTCTTTTTAATGGACTGCTTGTCTTGGTCATCTCAAGTGGTACACCGCAGTTGGCTGAGCAGTGGCTCAGGTAAGATGAAGAGGACACTGGTCATCCAGTCTTCTGAACAGTTCCAGAGCTAGAAGTTTTCAGGACTGCAAGAGTAGATCTCATAAGGAATCTCTCCTCCCCCCACTGTCTTTTGTCCTCAGTCATTTTCTTTCCCATATGCTTCAGCCTGACCTTCAAAACTCAGCCCAACAAATGTGTCTGCAGAGAGCACTGGTAAAAGACAGGTTCCTCTGTTCCTGGCTGCACTGTAACTTCTGCTGGCTCAGCTGGATGGCTTCTCCTCTAGGCAAAAATGGATTAAGTTTTCAGGGCCACCACTGTAAAACTATTTGCTGTGATTGGACCTGCACAACAACATTTATGGGAACAAAGGCAAGCAGATAGAGGTATCTTGTGAGTTTGCTGATAGGTAGAAGCATGGTCAGATTTTTTTTTTTTAACTACACATTGTCAGCCTAATGCTACCTCTGGTCCTTTCCTGGAAAGTGAGGGCAGGAGGAGTGCTGTACATTTTCGATAGCAGTAAGTCAGTTTATCTGCACCTCTGGCCTTGTGAGAGGTTTCATTGGGCCTCCAGGTGCCCCCATATCCTCTCCAGTTCCTCCCTGCTTGTGCTACTACCCATAGGTGAGGTCCTTGAAATCATCACCTGCAGCTCAGTCTCAGGAGAGACCTGTACGTGTTCCCTTGGTGGAAGCCGAGGAAAGAAGGAGTGCTTGGGTGGACCTTGTTGGAAGACTTCCTTCAAGGATTTCTCTATGGGTAGGAGGTGCGTGCCAGAGGCAGCTGTTTTAGAGTAGATGTTTTGAAATCCTGTCTGGAGCAACAGGAAAACAAGTGACAAGTTCATATCTTTCATTGCTTTTCCTCACCAATTTGCACTTCTATAGTAGATTTGGCAAGGCATCAGCTTCAGACTTGGCACTGGGAGGAACAATCTGAATTAATTTACCTTATCTCTGCTTTAAAACCTCCAAGATCTATCAGTTTATTGCCATCCTGGAAAGGACTGTGACATTTCTCTTATTGCTGAATACATTGTTCATGTTAAAAGTGTCACTCATGTTGTTTTTTGACGTAGATGGATATAATCTACATCAAATCATATGCATTCCTTTCATTGATGTAATTAATGAGCAGAAGTCATGGGGCAATTGTTAAATTGTTGAATACTGCAAATTAAGGCTTTCAAGAACAGCAACGAATCCATGCCTATAATGGAAAGAGCAAAGACATGTCAGTCTTGTTAGTTACCTGGTTATAGGATTCAAGATGCTTTCCTGACAGTTTCAGAAAGAGTGTGACAGGGTAAGAATATAAGAATACCAGATCCAGTAGCTCCTATTGAACCAAACCTATATGAACTCTCTCATCAGACGGGCTTCTTATTTTCTTACATAAATTGTTTTCCTATTATGAAAACCAGTCCTTTTTGTGAAACTAAGCATTTCAACAGGGTACATCACTCTCTGAGGACTTTTCCTGTAGATTTTTCATGGGAAACTGACCAAATAACCCAGCTCTGAGGTTATTTTCTTTTAAATCAAATTAATGGGCCTTTGCTGAAAAACTTGTAGGTTTTATGTCTTCATCTTGGGATGAGAAACATGTTAAAAAGAGGTCAAGGATAATGACAATTTTTAGCATCAAAAAGCAACATTTTAACAACCTTTCTTCCTGAACAGCTTGGCTAATTGTTCATTAAAATACCTTTAAAAGCCTTGAAGAGGAACAAAACCTCCATGCATCATCTGCATTTGTCCTGGGAGATGGGCAGGGAAACCACTAGGAGCTCATGGAGCAGGGACTGTACTGGACAGGGAGCAGGTTCTTGGCTGCTCTGTGCATCTTACTCCCACAGAAGGCACTGAAGGTCATCGTCATGCCCACTCCTCAAGGCTTGGTTTTCATTAAGTGCGTGGGTTTGGGTTTGCTATCTCTGGCTCTACACACAGGCTCTTCCTGACCTCTGGACCAAGATATTTCTGCAAAGAAAAATCCAGAAAAATACTGTGAAAAGGACTTTCCCCTTTTAGATGTTGAAGGCAAAGATCCGTCTGGGCCTGTGGCCATCTCTAAATAGATTTGTGTCAAAAGATGAGTCCATCTGTTCATTTATCAAACAAAACAGCCTGATCTCTCTCATTCAGGTCTTGCACTAAAGCTCTACAAGTATTGGATGTGGCTGGCTGAGCCAGCATTCTGCCTGGCCTCACTGCTACCATGATGTTTTGGGGTTATCTGTGAAGAAGTGAGAATGTTGGATGCAGATGGATGTGCTCATGCACAAGTAATTCCCACTCCTGCTTCCACCACAGGCCAAGGCCCCCTGCTTCCACCACAATTCCTCCATTGGGCTCAGAGGAATGGAAAGGGTAAAAGGCTGCAGCAAGCCAGGCATTGTGGCCAGCTGTCCCATGCACAAGTCTCCAGTGCCTTAACCTCCAGACCACAGCGTTCAGCTTCTTCTGAAAAAGGGCAAGGCTGTACAGCAGAACTGTGGAACTGGAAGGCTTGTGGGCTGAAATGAGTCCAAAAGACATATTAACAGGCATGAGAGGCCTGTGATGAAATAGCTAAGGTATTAATGCAGCCAGAGGCTGGTAATGAGTACAAAAAATGCCCACATTTACCCAAGAGGTCCCAAAGGTCTTTTGTCCAGAACATTGTGATCCTTAGAGAAATCTCCTAAGAAAGTTAAACCACAGGGTTAGGGCTCCAGGACAAAATCTGGGCTAGTGTGGTCTCTCAGCTGTTCTGACCTCTTGTCTGATGAGACCTTATTTGCAGTTTTATGCCTTTTAAAGAGCATGGCTATCATCCTCTGGGACTTGTGCCCTGTCAGGTGAGGGTGCCCTCCTGCCCCTACGGGTGGTGTGTCTCCCACTGTGCCCTGTGGCTGTGCTGTAGCTAGCAAAGCTTAGTTTGTGTATTTTCAGATGAGATTCTGTCCCTCGGTTACAGGGGAAATCCTGAATGCTCAGGTACTACCCATGACATACAAAATGCTCTTCTGATATTTAGCTCTCCATCTCTCAGCTGCTGAAGGAAACCTCTGAGGTGCAGAGCACAGGTCAGTGCTGGATAAAGTGCTGTCATCACAATCTGGCCTTCACTTCTTCTCCTTGTTTCCGTGATCCATTCCTTTTTTAATGCATGGAAAACCTGGAAATGGTCTCTGGGTGCTGAGCAGAGTGGGATTGCAAGGAGAAAATGGGACCTGAAGGCTGATGAAAGCAGAGAGTTGGATGGCTGAACATCCCTGGTGCTGGATAAAGTGCAAACATCACAGAAATGAGGAAACAAAAGCAGGTGTGATGGATCTTCCTCTAAAGTCAATTCCAAACCAGTGCCCATCTGATCTGCTTTTCGGAGTGGCTGAACCCACTTTTTAGGACTCATGGACTGCAGTCAGGTACCTTTTTGACCTTTCCAAAGGTGTGGCAGGCCTTGACTGTCCCCAAGGCTGTACCCACACTGTTCACCCTACATCTATGTGTCCTTTAGCCTTTCCATCCTTCAGAATTTTTTCGTCTTTTGTACATATAGTTTCCCATTCAGAATGCCTCAATGAGGAAGTGCTGCTGAGTGGAGACCTTGCTGTATGGCACTGGCATGTCCCTTGGCATGTCCTTTGGCAAGAAAACACCACCAATGCTGTGATAATTTTGTGCACCTGATGTGAGAGTCGGTACAGCCATTCTTTGCTTTGACCATTAATAAGGCCTGATTTTAGTCCAAAACAAGCTTTCTTGAAACAAAATAGTAATTTTCCAGTCTTCCTGTAGAAGCCAAAAGTATTTTAAGTTGGACTGGGCTGGCCTAAACACAGGGTGGGGAGGGAGTCAGTAGGTTTGGGACATTTTAATAATGAAGAGAAGAATGTGAAAGGAAGGATTAAACATGGTGTTTTATATGTATTTATTGAGTCAATTTATAAGGTGCCTTTTGCAAAATATCTTGAGCACTGCATGGAAAACCACAATGCAAAATATTTGAAAAATCTGAACACGAAGCCAGCGTGTCCCAGCATACAGCCAGGAAACAGAGGAGAAGCTGGCACTGGGAGCAGTTCTCTAATCACCAGGCCCCAGCAAAAGGAGATCTGGGTCTGCAGGACAAGGTGAGCCATCATGGGAAGGATCTGTTCCCTGTGCTCCACACAGCCCTGGGTGGCTCTCTTTGGGCAGTCTGGTGGACAAATGGCTCTGCCCATTTGATCTCCTCCAAAGAGAGACCTTGGCTGACAGACCTTGGTGGAGATAGGGTGACCCTGGCTGATCTGGGAGGCCTGAAGGTGGCCCATTGCAAGCCCGACTGGTGAACACATAGGAGCAGGACTGCCTGGATGGGAGCACTTTGGGGAATGCAACAACTGCTCCATCCGTACTGCACAATCCTCAGGACTGCTGCCCCTGCACTGTTTTCAGGGAGAGGCCAATTAGAAGCCCATTTCACCTGTCCAAGGCAAGAGCACAGATGTTTGTGGCACAGTCTCTGTTATGGGATTTTCTCGCTTGGAACTGAAGCATGAGTCTTTGGCACGCTGCTGTGCTGATGGCTTTTTCCTGGGAGATGGCCAAAGCTGCCCCTCCAGCTGTGGGGCTCTGCTAAACCCTGCGGAGGGGCTGCCAAGTGCTCCCCAAAACCTTTGTGAAGTCCATGGGACACCTGTGTGGTGAGGAGCTTTATAAAGAATGCACTTAACGAGAGCACTTTGAAGTCATGGGGAACTGGAAAAAAATTCTGTGGAGGATTTAACTGAATTAAAGAACAGGTAAAGACCTCAAGGCAAAATTGCCGCACCTCTATTATACAACTTCTCCAATCATTTTTAAGGGTGGCAAGGAACTGAAAATGGTTAGAGTAGAAAAATGACCATGCTGATTGCTTTGAGCCATACAAGATGCATTTTTTAACATCTGTAGCACAGTTAATTTCCTTATACAGTACTTTTCCTGAAAATAATTTGCTATAATAAAAATGAAGGAATATCATGTCCATGGGACAGAGAATAATCTGCAGTACCTAAGGACATATCTTCAGGTGAGGAAGCATACCTACAAGAGGAGGTTTCATTGCAGGAAATACTGCTCACCAAATTGCTGAGTTGTCAACATATTTGAAGAGATAACTTTGTTTTGCAAATCTAGCCTATGCAGTTTGTGCTGTGGTGGAGGCTGGGAGCGATGAGTGAGATCAACAAACGTTGTGAGTGGGGTGGCCTTCATCACTTCCTTCCCTACAGTCAACCACTTGCCTCTTCCAATGAGAAGAGTGAAATACTTAAAAAAAACCCAAAACAAAACAAGAAAACCATCTCATAAAACTTCATCTGTTGGCAGTCAGGCCCAAGACAGGACTTCAATCTGGTTTTAGCTCATCTTATTGAAGGTTAATCCACAAAGTAGCCCTTTGGTTTGCTGGGACATTTACTACATATGTTAAAGCTTTGGACAATCTGTGTCGGGAAAGGGGTTTTGGACAGGTGACCCTTGAGAGTGGTCCAGGGTCTTTCAATTATGAACTGCTTGTCCACCTGTCTGTCCCAGTGTTGGAAGAGAGGTGACAAGAAGAACTGTGAAGGCCAAGCCTCCCATTTAGGTCCTGAATGAGAAGCATGGACTGATGCGCCTGCATCTTGATATGAGAAAGGCAGCATCACCTGGCTTTCTGTCACATGGTTTTCAGGTATTATCTGGACATTGCCCTTACCTGGAGGACATTACCAGCTAGGAGCAGAACTGATTTACAGCCTGACATTTTTCAGAAATAAGAGTGTGCCTAAAGCAGAGAGGTGCTTGTATGGATGATGTTAGAATAGGGGTTGATACTTGCAAGTGCTGCAAAGCATTGCTGGAGGAGCTGGTTTGCATGCAGGAGGATTTGACCTTGAACTTTCTCCTGCAGTTCAGGCCAACACCTTCTACTCCCTAGGCCTCAAAAATGTTCCTCCCCCTTTCTTTAAAAATATATTTGTTATGTCTAATTTTTCTGGCCAGAGCACTGGTGCAGACTTGTACCCACAGAGCTATGTGGGTCAGGGGTGGGAGGTGATGTGATGAGTGACTTTAGCTAAGCTTACTGGAGTCCTCATTGCAGTTACACCAGCCCAACTGTTCTCTTCTGGGGACAGTTTACTGTCATCCCAGAGGATGGTGGTTTTATTGTCCCAGTGTGAAGTACAGCTCTGTGAGTCTTCCTGGGCTCACACTTGGCTGTGGTAGCCACAAGCTCACGGTGACATCCATGCTGCCAGTTCCAGAGTGGGTTTGAAAGCAGACACCCAAAGCTCTGACCTGCTCATGTTCAAGGGACCTGCCAAAGGGCGCCGGATGTCTTGGAGCAGTGTCTCTGATAACCCAGAACACGTGAGCTTGGATCTTGGCTGCTGAGTTCCAGGCCTTATGTGGGACATATGTGGGTGTGTGAGTAATGTGGCTAGCAGAAGAGTCCCATTCCAGGGACAAGCTCAGGTAGAAGAGTCATGTTCCCTGTGATCCCATGAGTTAGGCACAGAACAGGACATGGACTGAAGCAGTGACGGAACAGGTTTGTGTGCTCCAGCCATGGAGTTGCAGCCAGACTGCCTGGTCCCAGCCAGAGCACTGCAGCATGCAGGCCCAGCTCCAGAGCAGTTCTCCTTGGGATCACACACAGCTTCCTCCACCCCAGCTGCTGGGCAGAGTGGAGGCCACTGCCATGCTGCCAGGTGTGTGTGTGAGTCATAGAGCACAACTGCCCCCGCCCCCAAGTCAGTCTAGACACAGGGAAGTCCAGCTGCCTGCAAACACCCCATCCCATCAGCTTCCCAGCCAGTTCTCTCCTGGCTGGCTTGGGTAATTTGGAAGGACTCCAGCGGAGGATTTGGCAGGCTGACCTCTCACAGTTCTTCCCAGTTCAGACCAATGTGGTGAACTGGTTTACCAAACACTTCATACTGTTCACTGTGCTTTTGCCCTTCTTTGAGTAATGACTGTGTTTATTGACACAATGTCAACATTCATGAAGTGACACCCCTTGTCTTCATGTGAGAGGTTACTGTCAGCCGGAGTGGAAGCATCTACTTTTGTGGGAGAAAAGTGGGTATAGAGGGCAACGTGGTGATTTTACAAGCAGCAGTGTTGAATATAGAAAGCCACATGGTTGAGTCCCATATCTGCCACACCAGAGTGGGTTTCCCAGTGAATTCCCAGCAGTGGGGGATCTTCAAGGTATCCTAAGAAAGGCTCTACCTGCATGGGAGGATGCAGGCAATATCTCAGTCTCATGTGGATCATGCTGAGCTTATTATCAAGCCTCTCCAGGTGCTCATCACTGGCACTGATTTTTTTGATGTAAATAGTTTGTGTAGAGAGGCTGACATTTTCCCACAGACCATGACTTAAACCTTGTGGGAGCTCATGTGCAGGGTGCTGGTTGGTGTGGGTATACAGGAATCCTGGCTGTCTTCCATGCAGCTACCTGCCCTGACCTGTCCCAATAAATTAAGAGATGCAAAAGCTGTTTCCTAGGAGATCTTTTGGGTTTGTGCTCTGCTGGGTCAGGCTGGCCCACAAAAGCCATTGGGCTGAGGTTGTTTCTGTATTGGCTCAATGGCTGGAGGAGTTTGAAAGCTGGACATCTTTTTATAACACCAGCTGTGCCCCAGTCTCCACTCCATGGGGCAGGCTAGTCCTGCTTGGACAGAAGGAAGGCAGTGTCCTCCTGACAACCTCTTCTAGGCATATTGATGCAGCACTAGAAAGCAGTGGTAATGTCCTTCAGGGAGACAGATGCCCAAATCTTGAGAACCTGAGCTAGAAAATGTTGTTTATTGAGACATTGGGCAATTCAAAGAAACACAATTGGCGGGAGTTATAGCCTTCTGTGATTTCTTTTTTTTTTTGTAAGCCCACCCTCAGTCTCTTTCTGTATCCACTGCAATTTCTAGCTTTGTGTTCAGATGTTTCCTGCCCACTCCCCTTGCATTCCCACTGCATGCAGCCCTGCAGAACACAGCACTGGACTGTAAAGGGCTGACTCTACCCAGGAGCTCCTGGCATCCGGCAGAGGGCAAGCGAGCTAAGACAACGATCCTGTCCCTGCAATCCCCCCTGCAACGATTACTGCTCAGAGAACATCTTTTGGGATTGTTCTGGCCTCTAGCAGACAAGATCACATTATCCAACCCCTTTTTCTCCCCTCTTCACCCGCCTGCATCTTTCCATTTCTCCCGGCCAGTAACACCATATTTTATTCTTTTCTACATTCATGTCCTGATTGGTACTGGCATGATCTTCTATTCAAAACTTTTAGCTATTTTTCAGTCTGACTAGATACAGGAAGTATTTTTTTTATGTTTTTTTTTTATTTCCTGTATTTATTTCCTGCAGTTTCAGAAGACACCTTCCTCTTTTTTGGGTTCGTTTTGGATCACAGGCCCTGGGGTCTTGAAAGCTGATTTCCCGGACAAGCTGTTGTTTCCCCACCTGCTAAAAGCAAGGAGCAGTTCTGTCCAACGTGTGCACAAACATTACTCAAATGGCTCCTGCTGCTCCTTTACAGCTATAGTACATCCAGCCATTCACATTGTTACCTGTTACTGTTCCAGCTGGCAGCTTCACAGTCCCATGTGCTGCAGGACAGAATCTTTCTAATCAAGTCCCCTCCTTTCTGGGAATGTGCACTGTTCACCCTTACACCTGGCTAAGATTTAAGATTTAATCAGTGAATTAAAAAATAAACAAAGCAAGTTTGAAGAGAAGCAGATATTCCTGTCCTTTATTTTGGGATGCTCTCTCTTTGTTCTCAGCACAAGTTAGTGTGTGTGCATCATCAAAGGGAATTAAAATGTGGTTCAACTCTCAAAAGACACTGCGGGAAACCAACACCAGTTGCTGTGCGTTTGCTTCCTGTAAAAGGTCAGCACTGGGCTGTACTTGCTGGGACACTTAAAAATGCTGAAGAAATCATATACTCATTTCTCTTAGAATGCTTGTAGTGCACAGGCTCCTTGTTCTCTTAGGTTCTTCTGGAAAGTCCCAGTAATGAAGATAAGTGGGCTTTACTCCAGCTCACAGTTGTTCTGGTAGGTAAAAGAGTAAGCAACAGGTTTATTGCCTTAGACAAAGGGTGTGTTTACTCCTGACTGCTCCCTGTTACTCCCTGCAGCCACACCAGCAGTGTCCACTGGGACAGAGTGACAGGAGGGAGAGCTGGATGCTGTAGAAGGATGGATCCAGCATGGATTCAGAAAATGGATCAGGTTCTGATTGGGTGAATATCCCCAAACCCAGGGTATTGCATAGGGCCTGGGGGGAGGTAGATTTGGACCCTCTATTTTAGAGCTTGTGGGTGAGGGAGGAGAACCTGTGCTTGCAGAAGGCTCATTAGAAAACAGCTCTCTCTGGTGGGGTGGGTTTCATCTGGAATCTGTGAGAGACAATAAACAGGATATCCCACAGTGACATTTTTATAGAGCTGCTTTGCAGTGTGGGACTGTGCTTAAAATCCAAATTTAGTTTTTTTGAGTGGGAGTGTCCTCAGCTTTAATGTCTGCTTGCTTTCAAAGCAACATGATGGGGCTTGGCTCATGCAGCTCTGATGTCCAGGCAAACCCATGATCTGGATCCCTCCTGCTATCTTCCTAAAAGCCCCCTGCCCTTCCATTGAGCTATGCTGGTGCTCATGCGTTGAGATTTTAGCTGCAATGATTTTGTGAAGGGTTAATTAGCAAGCTGTGCTCTGCAGCAGAGATTACTTCATTTTAAGGTTTAAGCATCTTTGTACATCAGGCCATTAAAATATTCTTGGAAATAGACACAGAGCTATAAACCTAAAATCATGCTCTACTGCTGAGTGAGATATAAGAATCTTTAATAAAAGGTCTGGTTAATTACTAGCATGTGATGGCAAGTGATGAAGAGAGGCTGTGGGCTGTGTTTGTTCACGTGGAGAAGAGAGGGCAAGAGCCATTTGCTGTATTTGATTCTTCAAAGGGAGGGTTCAGAGAGGATGGAGCAGGTCTCTTCTCAGAGAGGCACCACAAACGGACAAGAAACAACAGGGGCAAGCTGCTGTGAGGGAAGTTCTGTCTCAATGAAAAGAAAATAATTTCAGAGGGAGAGTGGTTTAGCCCAGAGTGGCTGTGGATCTTCATCCCCAGAGATACTCCAAACTGGATCAGAACAGACACTGAGCAACCTTTTCCAGCTCTGAAGGGGAACACTGTAAGTCTCTAGCTGAACACTCTGCTCTGCACACCCACTTTAGGTGGGGAACTCCTGGAGGTACTGGTTTGTGGTGTTACCAGGGGACCTTTTCCTGGGATGGAAGGAATATATATCCTTGGGCAGTGGTGGCCCAACCTTCTTACTTTAGTCATGCCTTTTCTTTGGCAGGGTGTCTACGTCAGCAAGAAAGTGAAGTTTGTTAGTCCAGCTCCTCCTCTGTCACAGCAAGGGTCCAGAGAAGCAAGCCAGAAACCAGCAGTGATGCTTGGAGAGAATGCTGCAGAAGGGGTCTTGCTTGTGGGCTGCATGACAGTGCTTCTGTTCATAGGCTGGTACATATAAACATACTGAAGAAATGGAAAGACGCACTGCTATAGGAGTGTCTCAGGCTGTCTGGCTGTCTCAGCAGGGCTGCACCATTGCAGGAGGGCTCACTGTGCTACCTTGGGATGAGATCATCCCAAATATCCCCTCCCACACCTGTCTTGACAGGTAGTGTGCTTTAAAGCATATGATTAAATACTGTGAGTTGAGGCCCCGTGCTTTTCTGCTGGCCCCTGGACACTTTTATACAGGGCTGGTTCCTCAGTCTTTCTCCTATGCTGTTGCTGAAGAGGGCAAGGGGTTCTGTCTGGAGGCAGAAGGGCAGAGTTGGTGTTGCCCCAAGGTCCCCTACAAGTGGTCTCTGCTACTGAGCATGGTCAAAGGTGGACTAGAGCTGATCTAGGTCCTGGGGAGTTGTAGGATGAAGACCTGTTCCTGCAAGTTGCTCTGTCCCCTCAGCTCTTGGCTCCATCTTCCTCCACCTTGGCCACATATCAAGAAATGAGTCAGACCAGGAGAGGTGCAGACCCAGGGCCAGGGAGATGGGACTGGAGAAATTCTTGTTTAAGAAGTTGGTAGGGGGTTAAAGGCACTGCAGTTCTGTGTGCTCCCTAGTCCTGGAGTAGCTCCTGTTCTTCAACAGCCAGGGGACTTTTAGTGCTGGGGTTTCCTTTGTGCTAGACATAAATGCCAGTGTACCTTCAAACACTTCTCTTGCCCTAGGAGAGCTCTGTGCTCTGAGTCAAGATCTGAATGGCCTGTCTTGCCCCAGCCAAAACACGACTGTTCCCTGTGTTTCTTCCAGTACTTGTTTTATTTGTCCCATGAGACGAATAAAGTTACTTCCCCAAGGAGGCTTTGACATAGGCAGCTAGAGACCAGCAGCTGGAGTCCTTTCTTAATACGTAGTAACACTACACTTTCCTTTCCTTCATCCTGTTCCATCCAAGCACTTTCTGTGGACTCATGTAAGCAATCCCTGCTCTCCCTGGGGCTGCAGCCCCGTTCCACTCCATTCCTGCATGCAATGTTGTTACTCAAAGCACTATCCCAGCATGGTGCCTAGAAAAGAGCTGTTTTCTCTCCTGAGTAGGTTCTCCAAAGCTGTTATTACTTTTCCAACAGCAAATACAAAGCAAGTGGAAATGTTGGCTGATGCTGCTAACAAAATTCTTAAGCATCTATGTGTGCTTTGAAATGTTTTCATTCCGCTGCCCTGCTCAATGGGTACCAGGCACCGAGGGAAGCCTGTCAATGCAAATGTCAAAATGATCTTTGGGTTCTCATATCTGTCAGGGGGATACTGTTGGTTTGCTATTCCAGGGGCTGGGAGGCTGTTCCAGACCTCTCCAGAACCCTTTAGCATCTGGACTCACTGAAACAAAGGGATTTTTAATCCAACTTTTATCTTGGGATCTAAAACCCCATGGAAACCATGGATCATATTGGAAGACTTGGTAGGTGAATGGATTATGGTGGCTCTTACGCCCAGGCACGTGAGTTTTTGGGAGCATTCCTGCTACTGAAGGGAAATCGTGGTTAAGTGGTCTGGAGAGGGAAGGTCTCTGAGGCCAAAAGAACAGGTTGTCAGGTAAGAAGCAAGGGCTGTTAGTCACCAAATATGAACAGCACTAGTCCCCATTCCCTCTAAGTTACGGCTGGAATTTTGTGATGTCTGTAAAGCCACTGAGAATTTAGGATCTTTGTAAACAAGTCACCTTCTGATGATATCCTGAGAACTGCCACTGGGAAACTGTAATAAAGAAGCTGTGTACAGTACTAGGTACTTTAGCCACCCAAAACCACTTCAAACAGAGATTTGTTTAAAGCACGAACATCTGCAATCTCCATCTGCAAAGATGCATTGCTACCTTGGCTCTTCCTTCCTGTCCCTCAGCTACATCTCCTTGCCAGGTCCTCTTCCGAGAGCAATTAGCCCAGGTACCTGCAGAAATCAAGACATTCTCCACATAAATCCTCTCTGCTTTTGTTTTATCATCCCCATAAGCCAAGTCAATGTGCCTGATCTGCCTAGGTCAATACTGAACCTTTTTTCCTTACCTCCTCCTGGTCAGCTGCTTGGTTTCAAACTGTTTTAAACACCTGCACCTAATGAAGGCATCTTTGAGGGAAGCTTAGAGATGAGTGAAGAGTGGCTGCTGGGGTGTCCAAATGCACAAGCCTCTGCTATGTATGGCAACTGCAGACCAGACAAACTTGTGACACCCTGCCTCTCTGCCCTGCACCCCTGCTGGAGAGCAGTGGTGCCTGGGAGATGAGCACCTGGCCCCTTAGCTGGAGAATCACCATTGTTTTATGCCTTCCAGCTAATGGGTGGTTTTAGCTCTGCTAATCTCTAATCAGTGCTGGAGAAACCTAAACAAACTAGCCCAGACCATTCCAAAGCATTCATAATTACTGGATCAGGCTCAAAGATAATGCATTTAGGGCTGCTCTAAAAACATTTCAGATGGGGCGAATGTAAATAAAGTGGCCTATAATTGACCTTTCTGCTGACAACTGAACTCTGGCTGTGCTGATGCACCTGGGGAAAACAATATGAGGATGGAGAGGGGTGCCTGGGGCACCAGGCAGGTCCAGACCTACCTCTGAGCGTGACCTGTGGAGCAGCAGAGGTAAGGGTGTGGATTAGAGCCGCAGGAGCTTGTGGGTATGGTCCCTGAGCCCCTTGCACGGGAGCCAACCAGGCTCCAGAGAACAAGTGCTGATGGAAGTGTGAAACATGCAGATGAGTTTTGGGGGGGTGGAAGTACAAGAGGCAGATATGCAACAACAGGTGTAACTCTGGCAGTGCAGGTAAGGTGTGCACTGAACCTCTGGACACCTAACCCTGATGAGGAAGAGACGTGATGCTGGGAACTCATTTCTGGGTCATTCGTTTATTTCCTTGAAAGCTTGCTGTTCACAGTGTGATTGCCTTAGGGAGCAGCTGTGGGCAGGATGGAACAAGAGGGTCGTGTCACTGCCTCTCTCCTCCCTGCAGGGCTCTGCTGAGCTCACACCCACCACCCCAATTCAATGAGCAAAGCTAGTGAACTGGGGTGGCTGAGGGAGGTTGAGTTTCATGCATCGAGGCAGCATGGGGTTGGAGCATTGGGACCTACAGTCCTGGGGAGTCTGGAGGAAGGGACAGAGAGCCAATTCCCTGGTTGGATCCAATAGCCTAGATTTTACGGCTTAGTGTTCCTTTTGAGGGGGAGTAAAGGTCCCCCCTGCAAGGGCAGAGGGCAGGGCAGAGCTCCTTCTGCCCCTGCTACTGACTCACCCTGGCCTTGGTCATGTTCCCCTGGCACCCCCTGGGAAGGGATAGGGATGAAGAAGGGAAGACCCCCTGTCATCCCACTCTGATGTGCTTCACTGTGAGCCAGAGGCGATTCCTACCTCATGAGTACCTTTTACTTATGGCCGAACTTCGCTGAATCTCCAGGCAGAAAGCAAAATTATTTTATGGCTTTGTCCTTTGTCAAGGATGAATTAGGAAAAATAAACTCAAAACAGAAAGTGGAGGCCGAAATACATCAATCCCAACCTTCCTCCTCACAGCCTCCCCTTTGTCATCACCTGCCCCTCACCCTGTCCCTGGGACTCGGGAGACTTTCTCCAGCACCCATCATAAAGCACTTTGTGTCAGTCTACTGAAAAGGAGGAGTTTAAAAATAATTAAAACACTGTTTTAATCTTCTTGCATTTTTTTTTCTCCCCCCCCCTCCCCCGTGCTCTATTACCCATGAAGAAAAAATGAGGGAAAGAAAAAGGCAGAAGGGCACTTTGTTTTCTCCCCCCACACACTCAGAGCTGTAAAATACTTCTTAATCATTGGAAGCAAGAGGATCTCCGTGCTGGGCCTCCACTTTTTGTTTGTGAGTTTATTTTTCCTAATTCATCCTTGACAAAGGACAGAGCCATAAAAGAATCAACCAGCACGTCTGTGGGAAAAAACTGCCCTGAAAAGGGTCGGAGGAATACTGTAGCATTTCCAAACAATTCCAAGGGCTAAAGCCTGTGTGAGATGCAGCTTCAGCTATAACTTGCCTTTCTAGGAACAAGCGTACATCTGTTTGGCAATGCCATATTTTGTAGGGTAAAATAAACCCTTGAGAACAAACAGGCCAGCTTATCCAGAGGGGTAAATGCCTGGGAACAGAGCTCACTTGTTAATCCTAAAACTGTCAGCAAAGACCCACTGGAGAAATTATAGCTGGCCACGGGCACTCAAGCTGTTTCCCCCTGCCCCCCCACCTCCCCCCACCCCCACAACAGCTGTAAAATCTTCTTTATTGTTCTGCTGGAGTTGGAGAGCAGCACAGAGAGGTCTCCCAGCCNGAAGACCCCCTGTCATCCTACTCTGATGTGCTTCACTGCGAGCCAGAGGCGATTCCTACCTCATGAGTACCTTTTACTTATGGCCGAACTTCGCTGAATCTCCAGGGAGAAAGCAAAATTATTTTATGGCTTTGTCCTTTGTCAAGGATGAATTAGGAAAAATAAACTCAAAACAGAAAGTGGAGGCCGAAATACATCAATCCCAACCTTCCTCCTCACAGCCTCCCCTTTGTCATCACCTGCCCCTCACCCTGTCCCTGGGACTCGGGAGACTTTCTCCAGCACCCATCATAAAGCACTTTGTGTCAGTCTACTGAAAAGGAGGAGTTTAAAAATAATTAAAACACTGTTTTAATCTTCTTGCATTTTTTTTTCTCCCCCCCCCTCCCCCGTGCTCTATTACCCATGAAGAAAAAATGAGGGAAAGAAAAAGGCAGAAGGGCACTTTGTTTTCTCCCCCCACACACTCAGAGCTGTAAAATACTTCTTAATCATTGGAAGCAAGAGGATCTCCGTGCTGGGCCTCCACTTTTTGTTTGTGAGTTTATTTTTCCTAATTCATCCTTGACAAAGGACAGAGCCATAAAAGAATCAACCAGCACGTCTGTGGGAAAAAACTGCCCTGAAAAGGGTCGGAGGAATACTGTAGCATTTCCAAACAATTCCAAGGGCTAAAGCCTGTGTGAGATGCAGCTTCAGCTATAACTTGCCTTTCTAGGAACAAGCGTACATCTGTTTGGCAATGCCATATTTTGTAGGGTAAAATAAACCCTTGAGAACAAACAGGCCAGCTTATCCAGAGGGGTAAATGCCTGGGAACAGAGCTCACTTGTTAATCCTAAAACTGTCAGCAAAGACCCACTGGAGAAATTATAGCTGGCCACGGGCACTCAAGCTGTTTCCCCCTGCCCCCCCACCTCCCCCCACCCCCACAACAGCTGTAAAATCTTCTTTATTGTTCTGCTGGAGTTGGAGAGCAGCACAGAGAGGTCTCCCAGCCCAGGGCTGCAGCAGCAGGGGCAGGGGGAACATCTGATCCATTGTATCTGCACTGGTGTTATTGCTTCAGTGGCAGACAAAGAAAATGACGGTGATAAAAGAAGGAGAACAGCCTGAGCACCTACTAAAGAGGCATATGAGCAGGAAATCCTGGCTCGTTCCCACATCTGAGCTGCGTACTGTTTCTTTCCCTACAGGATCATTATGTTTAATGTCCTTCTGCAATTCAGGCAGCTG
>WAAE01006622.1:33552-111325 GCA_013400495.1 Nicator chloris | reverse complement strand
TGGCGCTGGCGGGGCCGGCGCTGCCCGAGGTGCTGTTCCGCTGCCCGCCCTGCACGGCGGAGCGCCTGGCCGCCTGCCCCCCGGCCGCCCGGCCGCCCTGCCCCGAGCTGGTGCGAGAGCCGGGCTGCGGCTGCTGCCCGGTGTGCGCCCGCCTGGAGGCCGAGGCGTGCGGTGTCTACACGCCGCGCTGCGCCGCCGGCTTGCGCTGCTACCCCGACCCCGGCGCCGAGCTGCCCCTGCAAGCCCTGGTGCAGGGACAGGGCACCTGCGCCCGCCGCCGCGACACGGCCGAGTACGGCGCCAGCGCCGAGCGCCCCGCAGGTGAGCAGCGCCCGGCCCCGGCCTCGCGGGTCCGGCACGGCGCGCCGAGAGCCGCGCACCGGAGACGGGGCACCGAGCGCTGTGCGCGGCGTGCCAGGGACCGGGCACTGCACGCCGGGGACCTGGGACTGGGGACCGCCGTGCGGGGCTTCGGCCACTGGGGACCGTGCGCACCGGGTACCGGGTACCGGGCACTGGGGACAGGTGGGTGCTGGACACCGCGCACTCGGGAACGTGTGCCGGGGCAGCGCCACGGTGCCGGAACGTCCAGGGGACAAAGGAATCGTAAAGAGTGGCCTCAAGGGGGTCTTCCCGGGGCAGAGCGACGCCGCGGGAGGGCAGACAAGGGGGATCCCTGCGGGAGAGGAGCGAGAGTAAGTCTAGGAAAGCACAAAGAGGGAAGGAATGAGAGGGGCGCTTGGGGGGGGGACACATCCCTGAGGTGGGCAAAATGGGATATTTGGGGTTGCAGTTACTTCGGGGGTTAGAGGGGTTTCCTTGGTATGGTACAGGAACCCCAGGGGTGGAATGTAACGGGGAGGGGGAGGTGAGGGGGACTGGAATGCAGAGACTGCTCCAGGGTGCAAGCTGGAGGTTGGGGTCTTTTAGGAGAAAAAACCCACCATGGGAACAGATCAGCGTGAACTTTGGGGAGATGCAGCTGAGGTGTGGGGAAGGTCCTTTGAGGAGCAGAGATAAGTGAACGTTCAGATTTGTATTTAGTGGAGGAGTAAAACCGCCCTGAAGGGTAATGGATACCCCGAAGATACGGAGAGAGGTGGTGTGGGAGGCGTGCTGGGAAGGGAGGAAGCTGAGGGACTGCGGGGGCCCTGCTATGTGAGGAACCTGTTCCCTACGGCCACTCTTCCAGCAGAGTCCACCTTGGAGATGCCAGCTCCCGTGGGGGTCCTGGCTCCCACAGGCCTCCTTGCTCCGGGAACTGGGAGCAGGGACAAGAGGAGCATCCCCGGGGACAGGGACGTCAACAGGCTCCTGACCTGTTGCTGTGGTTGCCGTGGTAGGGAGCACTCTTCGGGTTGCCGATACAGCAGTGCTGGGTTTTATTAATGCCTCCTCTCCCGTGAGATCAACTGCAAGGTCTTTTCTTTTCCGTGGGATGTTGAGAATTGACAAATCAGCTCTGGAAATAGAAACCAGCACTTTCTCCTTTGTAATCACCCGACCTTGACTTCTGCTGCCATGCTGATTTTGCTCCCCTGGCTATGACTTGGGCTCTTGACCCTGTTTGCATAACTAGTTCAGCAGCACGACTTTGAATTCCCTCCCTTCCCTCTTGAGGCTTTATTTAAAAGTGCTCTGAACCGGGCTGTACCTCTTGGCTTCCCTCTCTGTGAGGATGGGAATGTAGCCAGGTACCTGTGCCTGCTGCTCCGGGTACCTGTGCACACTGCTCCGCTCAGGAGGAGAGCTGGAGAGAGCAGAATAGAGGAAGAACAGCAGCACGGAGAGCTTTGCACGTTTCAAGCTGCTGCTATGCACAGCCAGGCTGCAACTGCTGTTCTTCCCACTCCTGTCCCCTCTCCTGTGCCTGCTCCCTTGCCCAACTGTGAAGGGCTGTGGAGAGCTAGGACTCTGGAGAACGATGTTGATGCGAAATCTTCCTTGATTACAGAATATGAGTGTCAAGAGAATGAATTTTAGACTCTCCAGAGGAAGCCAAAGACATTTAGATTTAAGGAATTCGGTGCTGACTTCCAGGCTTATGCTTTTACAAAAAGCTGGTGTGGGTGGAGGGCATTGCACTGATGGGCTGAGTAGTGATTTTCTGAGTGCTTCTTTTTTTTTCTTTTACAGACTTTAATTCAGAATTACATTAACTTCACTCAGTATTTTGCTTGATTTGATTATCTTTATTCCTTTACAATGGGTGTGATTTATTTGATTGTATCTCTGTGGATAATACACACAGACATAAATAGCACAGTTTAAGAACCCTATAATGTATGTGGTGCTCTGTAATATCCATAGGGGGTGAATAATAAAAATACTGGCACATCCTTAACCAGCGTGATGTGAAACATGCAGCTGGAATATTCACAGTTGAGCATGTCTTGGCAGAGGAGCTTGGACATCCAAAAGGGTTTGCACTCTTCAGATTACAAAACTTTTAACAGGTTGTTGTAGCCATTAGGAAAAAAATCCCAACCAACCAAAACAACCAAATCCACAACAAAAACAAAATCTGAATCTGCCAGCTTCACTTAATACTCTTCTCTTCAGACTCATCTTTGATCCCATCTGCACTGTGCTTGCTAAACATATATGAGGGAGCTGAGTTTGCTTTTAGTTTTAAGCAGTGACAGGGAAAGCACTCTGGCACCCAAAAGAGCAGGGACTGGAATTTGCTTTCAAATGCTGATGTTAAGCCAGTTTCAAGAGTGCCCCAAGAGCAAGTTTTTGCCTGTAAAAAGCAGGTGTTGAGGATTTTTTGGTGTGGTGAGTTTTGTGATGCCTTTTTTTTTTTTAATGTGCTTAAAGGTATTTATCCTTTTTCCCCTTTCCAGCTTGAAAAGGCTCCCTTGGCTGATTCAGGACTGGAATGCAGAGCTCGTGCTATTCCTAAATTAAGAGGTTGGCAAGTTTTTTTATCCCTCATGAGAGGCAGAATGATTACCCAAATGAAACAAGGAATAAAACTGCAAATTCTCCTGCTATGGCTTCAGCATTGTTTAGTCTTCCACTAAGATCTGTAAAGCCAATCCTGAAATGATTGTAGGCGGAAAGTAACATAAACCACCATGTAGCTAAGAAGCAAGAGATGTTGCTCATTGCACAAGAGGCTTTGGGTATTTTGGAGATGTTGGGAATGTTGGAACAAAATAGCAGCAGTCTGTGGAAATCAGTCTGAGAACTTCCACCCTCCCCAGGGAGGTGAGTGCATCAACCCCCAGCAGTGGTGGGAGTGGAGACTCAGCACCTACAGGGATCAGGGCCTTTTAGGTAGTTGGGTGCCTCTGGACCAAGTTGCATTGCAGTTTGTTTCAGGTCATGTTGTAACAAATTCCCCTACTTCTGACTGGAACTGCCTGACCTGGGGGACAGGGTTGTTACTGTGTGTGCAGAGCTCGCAGAGCTCCTGCTGGTACTGAGTGTGTTTATTCTCTCAGCACCTCAGCAAGATTATAATGGTGTTTTGCAGATGAGGTAAATGATTTGCCCAAGGTCCTTCAGGACAAGAAGCAGAGCGAGGACTGTCTTTTCATTGTGTTAGTCTGTGTCCTGGCAGGAAATGTCTCAGTCCCTGTAGCCACCTTCTACTCCATACAGGCCTAAGGAGGCTATATGGGTCTTGCAGACACAGTGTGATCTGAGAGGCGTTTTAGGTACCACTGGGGTTGACTCCAACCTCAGCCAGAGGGTGGGGATCCTGCCTCCTATTTTAGCCATGATGAACTGGAATCAGGGGCTTGTGTGGCGTTGTCCAGCTCTCAGCTCCCATGTCCTTTGCTCTTCCTTCTGCTGGGTTCAGCTTTCACCTTATTCAGGCTGGTTCAGGAGATAGTCCTGCTGCAAGCCAGCCCTAGAAAACAAGTGTCAGGTCAATGACCTGAACTGGCTCAAGGTGCAGCAGGGTGCCCAGCAGGATACCAGGTGCTGCTCCCAGGTGGGAACTTATGCTGAGAGGTGGCGCAGGGCAGGTCTCAGTCATGTCAGCAAATGCCTTAGATTGTGTTACCCAATTATGAGAATAGCTGAAAAACATATATTTTCCCAATGGAGACAAGATCCTAGGAATAAAACTTGTTACACTCTGAAAAAGTGGTTCTTGAGCCACTGTTCAAAGCTGACCAGTTACAAGAATTTCTTTTTCCCTTTGCCAGTTCAGTTTGTAGTATTATTTTGTTGTTGGGATACTTGTGCTATAGTGGGATATGTCTCAGAACCCACTGCTAGCTAATGAGCCTGCTTTGGAATCTCACTTGCTTATTAAAACTAATGTGTTTTTTCAGTCCATGCCAGTGCAAAGTAACCTTTCCAAAGGGAAAGAGAGCTGTGCAAAGAATGTGGCTCCAAGCAAACTTGAACTTGAAGGGCTGGGGTTGCCTTACTCAGCTGACCAGGGTCTACACTTTGAACTCCCATGACACAAAAACAGCGTCAAAATAGTTAACTGTTAAAAACACAGCTTGTTTTAGCGTCCAACTAAAATCCTTATTTGGGTAGTTCCAAATGCCACACATCCTTCCTTACAGGTCAGATGTCAAAACCTTCATTTCCCCTTGGCAGGCAGCTGCTAAAAAGACAGTTTAATGTATTGCTTGAAAACACAGAAGACTCTGAGGTTGGAGGTAGCATAATGTAACAGGAATTTTAACAGCAACTTGAAAACCATGCCAGTAATGCTATGAATGCGTTTTTCATCCCTACTGAATTGCCAGGAAGACTTCTGCTTTTCTCCTGCTTTTATGTGGCAATGAAGCATCCTTCATGATCTGCATGTGCATGTATCTGTCTTTCTGCCCCCACAAGTTCTGACCCTGTCAGTCAAGTTGGTGGGTCCAATGCAGCAGTGGATGTCTTGAAAGTACTGCGTTGCTAAAATGTGGGTGGGGAGTAGAGGAGAGCCAGGCTGTGAGTGTCCACCTCATCCCGTGCTGCAAGCACATGAGCAAGAGAGAGGTTGGTTATGAGTGCAGCAACCAGGCTTTCAGCCTGGCTTATTGCAAGCTTGGGCACTACCACACGCCGGGGAAGCTGACTACCAGAACCAAATCCAGGAGTGTGTTAATATGTCCATAGCCACTACAGTGGCTCTGCCCAGGATAAACCGAACATCTGCACAACTCCTTGCCTTGGAGGAAATTATTAAAACTCAAATGCAATTAGTAACAGCTGTAGGGATGATAGGTGAATGAGAAAACCACACAGCTCATCTGTCCTTGTTGCCTCTGGGGCTTTGCCAGTAAGTGGACCAGGTCTTCACGCTTGTCCGTGGCAGCTGTGTCTGGGCAAGAGCTAACCTGGTCATCTTTTAAGTATTAAGACAATAAATAACACCTTTGTGAAGTAGCTTCTTGAAAATAAGACTACCACCTGCCACAGTCCCACTGGAGTTTGCCGTGGTGAGAGTGCTGCTGGTGTGAAAATGGTGGTTTGGAAGGCAGAGGGAGGCCTGGGAAGATTTCAAGGCTCTGACCCAAAGCAGAAATGTGTTTTCATGCTGTCCCTTGGCAAATGATCTGTTTCCTTCTTGCCCTTTGCAGTTGTTTCCTTTCCTCTGGATTTCAGGCTTAGAGTCACTGAGTATGGTATTTGTCAAGGGAACACCAAGAAGCCCCGTCTGTGAGAAAGTCCATGTCGTTTGTTTTATCCACATCCAGGAATTGAGCTGAGATAAACAATTCAGGAGGCAAAACAGTGAAAACTGGAATGTGAGAGGTGTCTTTGTGTGTGGCTCTGTACTTGACCTGGCTGCAGTATCATCTGGGTCCAATTTATCTGTCCAATGGGCAGCTGTCGCTGTTACCCACAAACACAACTGGATTTGTGAAGGCAGGGTTTCATCCCAGCAGCCAGCAGCATTCCTGTACCTGCTTTTTCTGCTCCTGTGTTCTGAGCTATGGAGCTAGGAGAAACAGTAGTTTCCTTGGTGGCTTTTTGCATTTCTGTTTGGTTTGGACAATTCTAAGCTTTCTGAGCATGGTAACATCTGTCTTTCCTGCTGGGACTCCTTCAGGGAGGATCTTTTGCTCTAAGCAGGCAGAGTAAGAGAAAGGCCAAGGTAGAATGCAAAAATGCTGTATAAAGCATTAATGTTACGGAAGGAAAGGTGAACTTGCTGGTGTACTGAGTTTTCAGGCATAAGAATTCCTGTTTTCTTTCCTTGAATTGGGGTGAGATATGTAACTGTGATCAAGTGTCTGCTTAGGAGACCCTTTTCTGTATTAGAAAGATGCAAATCCATTGCAGTTGCTTGCACTTCCACTATCGATTCCACCCATCTTCATCCTGGCTCTCCCCTGGGGAGGTGCTGCCGGAATCAGTGCCCCTATGATGGTGGCAGCACATACTGAACACATTGTGCCTGGCTTTCCAACTTGTCCCCTCTGACTGTCTGCATCTGCCAAAAGGGGCAGGTTTGTCCTGAGGCCTGCATTAGTTCCTCATGTCTTCCTGGTGGAGGGAGCTGTAATACCTGTGTGCACCTACATGGTGCCTCCTGGGTGCTGAGTGTGCAGTGGGATTGGGAGGCTGACCATGGTGCATGGTGCTGCTGTGGACTTGTGAGAGAAGGAGAAATCCTTGCTAGTGGTTCTAACATACTGTGCAGATTATTCTGCTGAGCTGATGTCGTGGCAGCTGTGTGCCACTTTCTTCCCCATGCACATTCTCATGCTCTGTCATACAGGTCTTGGTCTTTGTTTGGACTCACAGAGCCATGATAAGAAGTTTACCCAACCGAATCTTCACTTTTCTGGAAGGATGAGTTTTCTGCAAATTTATCAGATTTCAAATCTAATCTTATATTCTTTCCACAAAGACAAACTACCTTCAGTAGACCAAGTCTGACTGAAACATCTCTGCCTACTTTCAGCAGTCACTGCCAGCAAGCTGGAAGGTGTTTCTCATTCACAAACTGGCCAAGTGTGACCTCATTAAACGTTGAGTTGACACCGAATTACAAGAACACATGATGTGATGGCTATCCTAGGCAAAGGCTGAGGAGAAAAGGGTTAGTGCATAGTTACTGGCGCTTTGCTGCAGCCCAGCATTTGACAGCTCTTTGTAATTGCGTTATTGATTGATTTCTGCTCAGTGTTTTGCCAGACATATCATTTAGTGAGATACCAGTGGGAAGATGAAGTCTCCTGTTGCATCAGTTTATGGTAGAAATAAATTGTTTAAGAAAGGAAAAGATCAGGAATTATGTGCCTTTGTTATGGACTGAAATACCGGCAGACATCAGGTCACTTTTATAAGCCTTGAACTGTCCTCTGACATTGCAGCTTTTGTTCTGAAGAAAGCTGCACTGTGCCTCTTGCCGGATAAGGGAACAAGTTCACTGCCTGGTGCTCTCTGTAGTCAAAGATCCCATTAATTCTGCCAGCTGCAAGGAACGATTTCTTGGTATTTCATTCTGGACTGTAATTGAGAGTGACACAAAGCACTGGTGGGAATTGGACAGTGTAGAAATCCCTGCTTTTTCTTACAGTTTTCTGCAGATAAACCAGCTCAGGTGGGATGAGGGTATTTCTAATGCTCTGCCCTTGAAATTTATAATATTTTCAACACCTTACTGGCTAGCGGCAATTTTAGAGAGGTGTCCTTGTGCCTCCTTGCAGCTTGTCCTTGTGATGCAGGATGGCTACAACACTGACGTGTTGATAGTGCACTGCACTCACTTGCATGACAACATGCAGGACTACATGTCCTGTAATGTCATGAAAATTCATAAAGCTTTGCCCAGTATTTTTGCTCCAGACTACAGCAAGATTTCCCAGTATGATGTTGCTGGTCAGACTTCAGCCAGAAGTCTGGTCTCAGCTCTCCTGGCTAGCTGTAGAAGACTTAGTCCAAGCTGATGAATTTCTCTTGACTTGGTGAGGAGATTGAAGCCTTCCTTCCCTTGTTTTCTCCTTGCTGTTTTCTAACTAGAAAAGGGTGAGTAGAGGGCCCTTTCTTTTTGTCTGAACATCATCTGAGCTTGATGAATAGAATGACAGCGAAACCACTGTTGGACCATCTTGATCTGACTGTGGTGTGAATGAACAAGTAAATAATCCGCCAAGATGGAAACTGGGATGAGGAAGCCTAAAGCAAGGGCTGGCCATGGTAGGGTGCCTCTTCTTTTGGCCATAATGAACAGCACTGCTTCCACGGTTTCTGCAGGGGTGGTTTGGGCAGGATTTTGTTTAGGCAGAAATCCAGGTTGTTCCTGACCATTACAGAGACCATGTGGAGCAGGAGATCTCGTTTTCTAGTGATGTTTAGGGAATATTGCCATTCCTGGGACAGGATGCTGGGTCAGCAGTACAGGTACTAATTAGAGACTAACCCACCAATCCATCACTGAATTTAAAGGGCACTCTGGAACTGGGAGAGAAAAGTGAGACTATGACAAAATGGTGCCTTCTTACAGGTCACCTCACTGTGGGAATTCTGAGTCATTTTGTTGTTGTTGATTTTAGTAACTCAAATCAGTGTATTCTCAGTTTTTTCCTTGCCAGACCCCACAGACCTTATCATCCCAAGCTTTCAGATTCCATTAATTCTTGTGCATTATTGAGGGATTTTGGTTGATTAGATTCTTGCCTGGCATTTCTCTGCAGAGGAGCCCAGCTCCTCACTGCCTGCAGATGGGACCTGTAAAACTCAACTTCCTTGCACACCCAACTGGCTGCTGGGAATACAACTTCTGATGTTTTCAGGACAAGCTTGGTACCCTGTTTCTTTCAGGGCACCTGTTGCTGAAACCATGGCCAAAACTGGGCAGGTGGAAAGCAACTGGTCTACAGAGCTTTGAATAAAGCCAAAATGCCTGTTTTGGGCTGACTTTGGAGGTCTAGGAAGGTCTAGACCTCTCTGCACATAACTGAGGCATGGTTGGTCTGGGGGGACAGGGGGGAATTCGGCATGGAGCCCTCTGAAGCAACTATCTTGTCTAGTAAAACTCGGGCTGTGGGAGTTGGTGTGAGGAAATAACAACATCCACTTTGGTTTCTGCAGGCTCTGTCCCAGGGGTTGATTGGGTGTTGCAGAAGGCCACAGGAATCCTGCTTGTGACCACAGCCAGATTAATGGCCACTTGGGCAGCTTTTCAGAAGTGAGGAATTTGTCCACTTTCACAATAGTGGCTAGAAATTCCACATGAATTAATTAGTTTTATTACAGGACTTGTCCTTCCTGCTCCTCCAGGGCTGCCTGAAACACTGAACTCATTACATGAAGAAATGGAAATAGTACTAAAAATAAGAACGGGTATTCCAAGCCTTTGTGAGGAAACACACAGAGTAGACTGACATCCTCCACCAGATGTGCTTCCCAAGCTGTGGCTTTTGGCCAGATGAGATCTAAACCGGAGTTTTAGATCAATTGCAGCCACTTAAACACTCCAGCCTGCTCCGTGACACAGTATTCTCTCAGCCTCTTATTCCCTACCTCAGTTTAGGCTGTTCATCTAGGCTTCATAATTACTCTCACAATTTCAGTTTGATGCAGTGTTCAGATCTGACCCTTGGATGTTGCACAGTGAAGACTGCACACTTGCAGCCTCCTCTCCCCATTAGAATGGGTTTCCTACCTTGCAAGGACACTGTTGGTTTTTATGGTATTGAAGTGCTTGGAAATACCCTTGTGGAAGGGTGCTGTGCACTTGAGTTGTGGTGGCATGGGACTCTGGAAATGTTTGATTGAGTGTAGTCAGAGTAATGTTAGACTGAGTAAATATTTTTTGAGCCCAGAGCTGATAACTTTCCCTTGCTTACGTTTATGGGGGGTCAGCCTGCAGAAATTTACCACCTCTCACCTGGCTTTTAAACAAATGTTGTCCGTGGACTCAGTGTACTTTTATTTTAATCCCTTTGTAGAAGTGCTGATGTTGTCTTGAGATTTGCCCTGCTGGTGAGGGCAAGTGTACTGCTTGCTGGTCATTCCAGTGTTTGCTTTGTGACCATTGCTTCAGATACTTGTGGTTGGACAGGAGTTCTTATTTTGAGTGGAACCCCTCCTTTCTGCTCAGCCCCACCTTTGTGACCCAGGCTTGACGTGGTTTTTTTTTGGATGAAGTGAGTTCAACATGGGAAAGCTGACCAGTGGGGTGGTAAAGTTCCTGCAGATCCCACGGCACAGAGTGGTTTGGTTTCTGCTCAGCTGTCTTGAGAATTGTGACCCTCATCCTGGACTATGGGCTAACAAGGACTGAAACACAGAATTTCCAGCATTAACAAAATGTGCACTGTACAAAGAGTAAAAAATGCAAATGCAGACATAGATTCTTCTAATCTCAGATGGTTGGAAAGCTTCTGTTGTTCTAGAAATGTTTGTTGTGGATTTCAGTCACTGCTTTCCTCCAGTTTTCTGTTTATTGTTTTTATCACGCTGGTCTGGTTTCAAGGACTTGTTACCTTATTCCTGGCCATTAGGCTGGTCCTGCACATGCTGAAACTGACCTTTGCAAATTCAGACCACACTGACAGTGCTTGGGCAGTGCAGATACAACGGGCAGTAGGTGAACCTGGCCGAATGTCTGTCACGTTCATAATCTGGCCTTAGGTGACAGCCAGCAGTGCACAAATTGGGAATTTATGAAAAGAGTATGGAGTGAGCCTTGCAAGGTGGGAACAGTGCTATGTAAACCCATCATGTTGCTGATACCGCTCAGACCACAATTTCAGGGATTTCCAAAGCACAGCCTGGTCTGGCTGCTCACAGAGGTATCTTCTTTGTTTGGTGAGCTGTCCTGACTTCCAGCAGTGGGGCTTCAAGTGCTGGGAGAGGCAAACAAACCCACAGTGATGTCTGTGTACATCAGGCCTGTGTCTTGAGGCCTCAGGTGTGGTGAGAAGGGACACATCTGAGTCCCATCACTCGGACTGTGCCCAGTGGAAGCACAGCCCTGCCCAGATCTGTTTCTGTCCTTTGTTACGGGGTGTGCCAGGAGCGTTGAGCCTCTGCCTTGGCATAGGCAGCTGTATCCTGTCCCCTGGAGCTGATATGCCCTAGCAGAACTAAAATGTCTCAGCTGACCTAAACAACTGCTTGTAATTGAAATGCAGTGGCCCCCATAAATATTTAACCGAGTCTGTGTTTTGCTGTGCATTTTTTTCGAATTCTTCTCTTTTGCTTTTCCCTGCCTATATGTGCATAGTCAACTGAATGCACATCCCCTCCATGGCATCCTGTGATGAAATGGCATTTTTGGCAGTTAAATTATGCATCTGGCTTGTCTTCCATCATCACCATGTTTGAGACTGATATCAAGCTTTGTGTTGAGTGATGTGAATGCTCCTGTGGGAATGTTTACACCCCACTATGGGCTGCCCGCTGCCATACAAACCACATCCTGACAACCTATGCGCAGCTTGCATTAAGATTTTGCAACTCAGCTGCTGAAGCAGTGGACTCCCATCAGATGAGGGAAGTTACCAAAGTTTTGCCCAAGAAATAGCTGTGAATGGATGGGACTTTGTGTGGCAGAAAGAGCCTGCAATGCAAGGCTGCACTTAGTGCAGTCAGAAAGCGACAAAGGTATCTCTCTGAGCAGCCAGCACACTGGGCTAAGCTTTGGAAATCCCTGAAATTGTGATCTGAGCTGAGCTGACTGCCTGACACCAGTACCTGGGGCTTGTGCAAGGTGTGCAGCCTGCCCTGTACTGCAGTAACCCCAGCTGGGCTGTTCTCCTTTCTCCAGTTGTGGAAGCATGGACGATGCCTGGAGGACACGTAGCCACAGCCTGGTAGGGACTAGGACAGCGCAGATCAGGCTGCTCCCGTGGTGGTGTTATGCTGGGGGTGCTTCAAAGCCATCGGATAGGGTCACCCATCATCGCTGCTCAACCTGGAGCAAATTTCTCCATTGTGACAGTGGTCAGTGGCTGTATTTCAGAGCTAGAGAGGTGGTGTTGGTTCCCCTCTGCTCTGAACCCAACACAGGAGCCAACACAGGGCAGTGCTGCCATCCTGTCCTGGCTGATGTCCTGGAGAGAGTGGAGCTCTGGTGTTCTCAGCTGGGATCAGACCCTCAGCAGCCTTGGGCCAGAACTGCAGGTTTGACCTTTCCCCAGACAGACACATGCATCTGTTTAAGGCAGCCAAGGCACAGAGTGAGCGAGACAATCTCCCCAAAACCACCCCTGTTTCCCAAGGAGTGAAGCGGGGCCCACAGGAGTGGGATTAGACACCAGAGTTTGAGCACACATGTGTTGCAATGCTGCCTGGAGGGTGCTTCTGTCTAGGGGCTTTCCTGTGAAGAGACATAGCCAGGAAGCAGAAATAGCAAGTGACTAAATGTCACGGTTACATTCCTGCCATCTGAAAAGAATTCCCTGTTTTCTTTTGGCTGCAAAAATTAACTTCCCTTTTCTCCTCCCGAGCGGGCGAGCTGGCTCCCGGTGGCTGTGCCCTTGTGGCGGATGCACAGGACAGTCCAGGTCAGACTGAAAGGAAAACTCTCCTACTGGGGGCTTTTCACTGTTGTGCTCCTTTCTAAAGAAAATGTGCAGGGCTTTTCTTGGCCCTTGTGAAGGCCAAGATGCAGGTCTGTAGCTGGAATAGGATAAGACTGGCCTCATTTGGGAGCTCTTCTGGGTTTTGAGCTGCTTGCTTCCCTTCTGCATCCCGCTGAGCTGTGTGGGGTGGGGGCTGGTGGCTGGCATCCGGCTTTTTGTTATTCATGTAATTAATCTCATTCCTCTCCAACAGTGGTTCTGCAGCCCCCAGGCACAGACTGGCTGTTTGGCCTCTGTTGCACAGTAAAAGCTCCACCTGGGAGTCAAGGAAACTGAGGAAGGTACGGCTGAGTGTGTTGTTCTTGGGCGTGCTTATTCTTTGGTCCTGGAAGATAATGGGACTGTACCTTAGGACAGTAAGTTCCTTAGACTTAACAGCTTGCTAGTTGCTCCAGTGATGAGCACTACAAGAAGGGTGTAGGTGCCACATGTTGCCTGGTTTAAAGATGCCAGGGTGGGGAAAACATTGAAAAGGCTCCAATGCAAAATTCCCTGGGATTTTTTAAAATTTCTTTTAATACTCTTTGCAGTAGGAGAAGTCTGGATTTTTGTGCGATGAGAGCCTGATGGGTAAGGAATGACTCAGCAGCTGCTGCACCTGGGACGAGTCAAGAGCTTGGTCCTTTGACTTGCAAAAGGCGTTTGTGGGCCCTCTGGGATCCCCTGAGCACCAAGAAGAAAATATGCATCATTATACCCATGCTGACCATGTCCATTCAGGGCAGCATGCTCATCCCCAAAGTTTTGCCCAAGATCCTTTTTTCCTTCTCAGCCCTCTCAGCTGCTTTTTTTTTTTCTCTGTACTTTTTTCCCATTGCATATTTTTTTTGGTCAACAAGTTTATTATTTTCCTGCTATAAGGTGCTGTGCTTTCTTTCTTCCTCTTGTGTTCTTGCTGTGCTTCTGCCAGCCTCATCTTCTCTCCCCATGCTTGGTCTCACATTTACTTTGCATATTTTCAGCAGGGTGCTAGCAGGATTATTGTGACCTGTCTGGCTCAGTGAAGACCTGCTGAAACCTGCCATTCATTGATCCAGAGAGAAGAGCTGTCAAGGAGCGCTCCTGCCAGGTTGGGAGGGTCAGAGCAGATCTCTGCACAAGCATGTCTGGGAGCTGTGGAGGTGACACTCTGGGTTTGAAGTACGATGGAATCCATGTGTTGGTTCCTGCTTGGAACTGATCCTTTTGGTTTGGCTGCCAAACCATTTGAAAAAAAACCAAAAGATAAAACTAAGATTTTATTCTGATAACTTTGAAATATTGACATTTCTCTTTGGGAACACAAAAGAACCTCAAAACAAGCTTGCAAAGATACTCAGGGAGACAAGCAGCTAAAGAAGTTCAGCACTTGAGCATCTTGAAAGAAAGAAAAAGAAATGAACATCCACACTCTCAAAAGCAATGCCAAAGAACATGCCACCAGTGACCCAGGATGTGTGAAAAGTCACCCCAAACTCTTCCTATGCCTGAGAGCTGAACCCAGGCTGTCTGGGCTCCCACACTGTAACACATGGGTTTTGCAAAACACTGACATTTCAGTTGGCATAAGCAGCTGGTGGTGGTTAGGGGAGAGCCTGGAGGAGCACAGTGATCCCTCTGGGCTTGATGAACCTCCTAAGCAGCATCTGCAGGAGCCAGCAGGATCTCTGGTTCAGTGGGTGTGGAAGACTTTAGTCCCAAATGGCCAGGCTCTTGATGGCTTGTGTTGTCATTGCTCTTCCAGTTCTTGCTGAAAATGGGCCATAAATGTACCTCCTTGGTGGAGGTGCTGGCACACAGGCTCCCTCCACCCAACTGGCCCCAGAACCGACCACAATCTTCTATTTCTTTTCCTTCTGAAAGGACCAAAAAGAAGCCTTGGGTTTGACCATAAGCCAGCCTTTTTGATTTGATTGCTGTTACTGCTGTGATTAAACCCAAACAAACCCAAAACCTGGAATGTTTTCTGTATGTCCAGTTTTAGTTCCTTTTTTTTCCAGGTCATCAGCCAAACCAAACAGCCCCAAACAGACCCCAGGTGTTTGCACTGTCCTGCTTTTCATGAAAATGCACAGTTCCTTTATAAAAATGTGTCCAAGAATTTGGGGTTTTCCTACTTGCTCTCTTTCATAAGGGCATTCTGAGAGAGATCCTCTTCTCTGTTATAACTGTACTGAGATGTTTTCATCTTGGCACTCTCTCTCCAAGGCAGGGCAAGGAGAAGCCATCAAGAAGCTGTGGAAAGAGCAGTGTGACTGAAAACCAAAGTGGACTTTGGAGCAGAGTCCACCAATGAAGTTTTCCTGGGGGTGGTGTCAACCCTCAATGTCTTTATCTATAGCCACCCCCTTTCTCCCCTCCTGCAAACTGAACAGGGCTTTCCTGGAAGCCCATCCCAAAACTGGGGCTAGTGGCTTGTAAAGTGGTACCAATCCAGTGCCTGGACTGCACTTAGAGCAGTGCCCATCCACTTTCCAGAGGGTGGGGGGGCCAAGTCCACAAGGAGAGTTTTCCCAGATTTTGAGTCAAGTGACCATTATGGCATGTGGGCTGAGACATATATGGACCTTTAGGTCTTGGCTCTTTTTCTCCAATTACCTGAGGTGCTGTCTGTCGTCTCAGCATGTAATTCCTCTCTGCTTTGCATCATAATTCCAGCCGGTGCAAATTGCTCTCCTCCTCCGCTGATATCCGTTCTCTGACTTAGCATTTCTGCTGCTGCTGAGTTCTGGCCTTCCCCCTTTGGGGGCTGGCACCCACCGAACCCAGCTGAAAATGTGGCCCTTTGTGCCGGAGCTGCTTGCAGGAGCTGGGGAGCTTTGCCTTCCCTGCTGAGAGCCTTTTTGGCTGGAGAACGTGTGCCCTTTCCTGGTGGGGAGGGATTTAGGGGTGAGGGGGAGGTGAGAGCGCTCCTTGTGCTGGAAGAAAAATGATGAATGACTCTCTTGTGCTTCTGAACAAAACCAGGAAATGGGGGGGGGGGGGGAGCAAAAAAAAAGAGGAAATGAGAAACAGTAAAGAGGCCTCCCCCACCTTCATATAAGCAATCACTCCACAGCATCTGGAGCCCAGTAAAAGGGCTGTTCCCAGGAGACCTCACACTTGCCAGTCACACAGATCTCCTTTATTGCAGGCTTCTGGGGATTGCACCCTCACCCACCTACCCTGTGCTGGTCCTGCACCCCAAACCAGCCTAACAAGGGCAAACCGAAGCTCAGTTTCCATGGCCATGAGCACCAGAGATGGTCGTGTGTGGCTCGGCTGGCAGGGCATGGCCTGGACCCATCCCACGGATGTGGTTGCGATGCTGTCAAAGCAGCTGGAGCACCAGCACGCTGTTTGTGCTGGCATGCTGCTTGGCAGCACCAGGGCACAGACATCTGTGATACTCTTATCTGGTGTGAGAGCTGCTGGAGTGGAGTCACCTCTCCTGCTCTCTCCCCCAAAACTTTGCGATGCATTAGATGCAGTAGGGATGAGCAGAGTGGGTCACTGGCCACTGTGGTGTCTGGTTTTAAGCACCCTCATTTGTTATTTGTTAAAAACTATCTGGTAGGAACCTCAATAGGTTAAGCTCTTTCTTATTGTAACCTTGCTGGCGTTACTAGTTTAGCCATTGTGGAAGGGGTTTGTCGGCAGTAGGCAAACTGTTCCTGAGTGCAGCTTTAAAAGCATAGTGCAGGTTTCAGAAACAGAGACCTTGAGAGGGGAGTGGTTCCCACTTATTTTCCGATGGAGGGGATCACAGTTATCACTGAGCATCTTTATCATCCAGCCAAAACACTGGGTACTAATTTAGTTGTAGTTCTTACTCTGTTGTCTTTATCAAGTCCCAATTGAATTTACATGTTAGGTGGGAGGGGATTTGGTTGTTAGTTTCTCCTTCCTGAGCTGAGAGGAACTCTTCTTCTCCTGGATGTATGTCAGTTAGCTGTTGTCCTCCAGTCTGGAGATGGGGAGTGTTTCTGGTGTGGTGTTTGGGTCTTGCCTGGGGATTTTTGTTGGGCTATTTTAGGGCTATATATTTTAGGGCTCTGTACCAGAATTTTTTGTCACACAGGTAATGCAGATACTGGGGAACCTCTGTGGTGGTGGTGGATGTTTTTGTTTCTTATATCCAGAGATTATACTTCCACCGAGGCTTTAGCTCAGTGTTTGTTCACCTGCTTGTGTGACCCCATTTTCATTCATACAAATCTGGAGGACTGAGTGCATTATCTGCAAAATACATTCTCTCTTTTTGTGGGCATGGGAAGAGAAAGTTTTCTGTTGTGAAAAGTTAAATCAGCACTTTGGATATTTGCAGCTGTTCTTGAAATCCCCTCTTATCCCCTTGTCGGCAGAAGGGAATCTTTATCCTGTTTCACAAATGCAGTGTCCTCGACACGTATCTCTGCTTGGCATGCTCCCAAAGGAGCTTCTTCTTGAGAGACTGAGGAGAGGGATGGTTGGGCCACACAGGTGGTCACATGGAGGAAAGGCAGGAATTGCAGAGGAGTCATAGACACCCCACTTTTTTGTGAAGAGGCAGGAAATCAGGTTACATCCTTGCAAAGTGATGTCTTCAGGTTTTCCCCAGCTAGTTAATGGTGAGGTTGGTGGCAATGCTATGGATTTGGGCTATTCCCCTGAGGCAGCCTCCCTGTAAACTGGCTGGATTCAAGAGGAAAAGCAGTATTACTCTTGAGTTTAAAGCAGCTTCTGGGGTTGTTCAGCATCTAGAGGAGTTTGCTGAGAGGGAGGGTACTGTAAAAATCCTCAGCTGTTCTTCCTAAAATCCACAGGGCAGTACCTTCCAGAACTTGGCTCTACCTTCGCCCTTCTGTCCTGGGTTTTGGGTGTTTGAAGAGGCATGTGAGAAGCCAGGCAGGCCTCCTCTCTTTGCACTGCCTGAACCCTGGGGTTAGCTTTGGAGTGACCCCTGAATTGCACAAATTTGGAGGCAGTGGTGAGAAGAGGCACTGTAAACCCTGCCTGCAAGGTCTGAGCTGTACTGCTCTGGGCTTAGCTGGACAGCAGTGGTGTGTGTGGCAGGTAGCAAGGGTAGATTTTGTGTTTGTGTTGCAGAATGGTCAGGGACTGGGCTGGGAGCTGGTTATTTTTTATTTAGCAGTTATGTGACTAGTCCTTAAAGGAGGGCAGCTTATGATCCACCCCATGCCTCCTTTTGCCTTTACACGAGGAGTACTTTTAAAGGAGGGTTCTTGATGGCTGGGGAGGGGAGTGTGCTGAGTCAGCAGCTGTTGCTGCTGGATCAGACTCTGGTCAGGGGTGTGAAGTTTTGGGGATGCCTCAAGCCATTGCAGCTTTCTCTGCTGGCTGCCCCTGTGTGAGGGGGGACCTTGTGCTCTCATTACTGCAAACCAGCAGCATTTGAGCCTGGTAAATTTACTTTCTCTGGAAGTCAGTTGGTTGGAAACCCTGGGTCAGTTGACTGGGTGATTGCTGCATTTTGGTCCTGAGCCCTTCAAAGTTAGACGGGCCCACTCAGAGGGAGAGAAATCTTTGGAATTGTCTTCCTTGGGAAAAGCTCCTGAGGGAAGTCTGACTCCTCTGTGGTTTCCATAACACCATGCTGAGGTGTCCATGTCCTAATGTCTTACTAATTTGCCAGTGATGATTTTTTTTGAGTTATTTTAAACAGGCGCATTGTGCAACTAATGGGCTTTTTATTGGTGGTAAACAAGCCGAGCTAGACAGGAATGCTGCCGAGGCTGGACTGGCAGGCTTGCCTCTCAGTGCTGTAGAAATAACTTGTTCGTTTTTTTTTCCTTAAAGAGGGAGAGAGAACCTGTGGCTCTCCTGCAGCCTGATGCTCCTACCAGCTTCCCCATGGAAGCAGTGGCAGGGAAGCTGAGGTGCATGCTCTGCACCTCATAGCCTGATTTTTGGGTCTCAAACTGCTTTCTGCATTGGTTTAAGGGACTGTAACCTTTGGTGGGAAGGCAGTGGCTTTGCCCACACACCATAGCTGAGTGGTGCAGGGCCCAATCCTGTCCTGGCCCAGAGAGCAGCTTCCTGCTGGGCAGTGCCTGGGATGCTTGGGGCGGAATGCACGGAGCTGGTGGCTCTTTGTAGGGGCTGTGGGAAACATCCTGTCTCTTATCACACTTCTTGTTTGATGAGGTCAAAACTGTGGACACAGGACAGGAGTGTTTCCTCACTCCTGGAAACTCCTCTCAACTACAGTCGGGGGAATGCAGGTACTGCCCCAAGGCGTGTGGGCACAGGTGGTGCCGGGCAGTGCTCACTGTGGGGCTGTGCTGGGGCTCTGCGACTCCCACCGAGCTCGGAGCCGTGCCTGGCCTCAGCCTCTGTCCCTGCAGTGTGTGTGCCACCACCGTCCAGGATAACCTCAAGTGAAAAGTATCAGACTTCAGTGGCCAAGAAAAGAGTGCTGACCTATTTTGGACACTTATTTATATTCAGGTTGCTTCTCTCTGTCTCTGTGAAAAAGCTGATGTGACTCCAATACTTTTAAAAAGTTTTTTCCCTCCCTTAGCTTTTGTTTGTAACAGGATATGATCTAGGACTAACATCTGTATTTTCCAGTAACCAGAATAAATGTCTTATTATCTTTTATTCTTTTATTTTTCTTGCTGAAACAACACTTTTACGGAGCAAAGCCAGTTTTGTAATATAGCTAAGCATTTAGTTGCATTGTTTCTCAATTTTTACAAGTTCTCCTTTCATTAAAAGTCTTTACTACAATTCACAATTTTCAGACCAAAATGGAAAAAAGTTGGAAGCATGGCACTGCTGTTTCTGATTGTGAGCAACAAAAAGTATATAATGTAAGGTCACAAAAATTATGGAAAACTGTTTGGGATTTTTTTTTTGGTACCGTTTTCTTCTGTCACTTACTGGCTGTATCAATTTGCTGGAATCATGATCTTCTGAAAGATCTTACTGGTGAAAATGTTTTGGGTGTGGGTTTTGTGTTTTTTTTTGTGTTGACAGCTATTCGCTAACTTTGTGTGCTGCAGTTCACAGTTATTTCCTATGTTTTTTAAAATTGAAACTGTAGTTTCTCTGACAAATTTCTAGCCTTAGAATAATCATTAAGTCTGAACAGCTTGGTCAGGGTAGCTGTGTGCAGTAACCCTAAGTAGATCATGTCATCCTGTAGATTTCAGGACTTGCAATTCTGTCAACAGTAGGAATCTAAGATACTTAATCAACAAGGAACACAAAGGCAAATGCTTTTTTTGTTTTATTGTGGGGTTTTTGTTTAGGAGGGTTTTATTGTGTATTTTTTTTTTGTTAGTGTTGTAGTTGGATTTTTGTTGGTTGGCTTTTTTCTTTTCTTTCTGTGTACGTCTTTAAGACCTGAAAGCGCAAGGGTGAAAAAACTTGCTTTATGGAAATTGCAAACCCTTTGGCTTCACTAGCTGAGCTTCCAAACTCACTGAACAGCACCAACCTTGCACTGAATTAGCTATGCCCTGTGCAAGTGCAGATCATGAAGATCATATGCAGCTCCCAGAAGGCCAGTGGGAGCTTTATCACAATCCTTGCCTGTATCTGAATTTGACCCAAAGTATATCTGAGAAGAATTATGACAGTTTCTTTGTTTTGGTGGCTTTTGTGTTGTCACATCTGTGTTCTGTCTTTAATGGCTGACATGAAATTACCAGTTGACATGCCCAGACAGACACACAGCCGCTTGTACCCCCTGTGTGCACTGAAATCTCTCTGTGCATTGATGTGGCTGGATGGGATGATCTCATTGCACCATGGCAGAAGGGCTGTGCTGGCTACCTGGGCTCCCAAGGCTGATGGCTCTGTGGCATCAAGTAAAGCTACTCCTTGAGCATGGGCAGGCTGCAACTGTTGCTGCTGGTGAGGTTGGTCCTGTGCAGGGTTTTGGAGAGAAGGACTGGAGTTTTATTTTGCCCTACACACTGTTGTAAGATTTTTTTTCTCCAGTGTGCCTCTGTGCAGCCAAATGCAGGGATGCGGTTTGTGGATGCTGAGTCTAGGGGTGGTCTTCATCCAAAGTCACTAGGGAGTGGAGAGCTGGAGGCAGAGCACTCATGATACATCAAAGAGTGTTTCAGCTTCTGTCAGTGAGAAACATCAGTTGAGGTCTGAGGCTGCTGGTCAGGACCTTGTCCTGAGAAGCTCAGCATTGCCCTTAGCAGGAGTGGAATATGGCATGGTCAAGTGAGACCCCCCATGCTGCATGCTGGGGTTTGGAATGTCGAATGCTCTTCAGCTTTCAGTGGTTCGTTCATGTATGTCTAAAGTTGTTTCTGATCCCTGTTTGTCAAAAACATTTGTAAGGCTCATCTAAAAGGAAGTAGGTTCTGAAGGTGAAATTAGTTCCTGCTGCTGCTGGGATCAAAGGAATGTAGCAACAGTGTCCCAAGTGATGGGTGGGTTGGGTGTGGTTGTTCAGAGCTGGCCATGGAGAGACCAGACCAGCCAATGACCCCTTCAGTGTAAAGGAAGTATTTTTTAATATTTCATGTGTATTCAAAGGGGCAGCATTTATTTGTTTTCAGAAGAGCTGTTCTGGGTGACAAATCACCCTAAGAGTAAACATAATAGTGAAATGGTGCGTTTCAAAATAGATGCTTATTTTGTCTCCTAAATACCCTGCATAAGCTGCTGCAGTGGAGCAGTGCCGTTGGCATCTCCTGGTGAAATCTGCTGGTCTGCTTTCACATCAGCAAGATAACCAGGAGTTTACTGAACTCATCTGGGATTTGCTGGATTAGGCTTGATGAGAGGCTGCTGAGTCTGGAAGCCGAGGGACTCTCAGGAATTAATGATATGTATATACTCTGGATTAGTTTTATCTATAGAAGTTTCAATGCAAGACATTTGCTGGGAGTTGAAGTGCTCCGTGTTCAAAATGAGCAGTGTTCTCCCTGAAAATGAGAAGGCAAACTTAAAGGAGAGATGCTCTGTATCGAGTTGTCATACTATGATTTACCTCTACTGTGAAAGTGAATTCAGATAAAGCTTCCCCTCTGTAAACAAGCCAGGTGAAGAATTTTTTTGTGTGTGTCATGAATTGATACAGTAAAGCAGAAGCTGTAAGGGAATCTGCTGTGAGCAGAGGGAATGTCCCTGGAGCTGGCAGCATTGGCAGAGCTGGGGATGGGGAACACACTGGGGAATGCATGGGACCCTCCACTTCAGTGTTTAGCCCTCTTACATCCTATACATGATATATCAGGTATGAAACGACAATTTTCCTAGTCTGGACACACATGGAGATGACTGTTAATTTTCCTTGAGTCCATCAAGGATCAGTCCCTTTGCACGTTGGCTTAGTTATCTTCATGGTTGCTGGTGGTCTTGTGCATGTGTGGCTTCACACCCTACACATCAGAATGTCAGCAGGACAAATTTTTTATGAAGTTACTGGAGAAAACTTACGGTTCCATATTGTCAGTTTCTTGGAGACATTTGGATCCAAAGCTGAGGCTTGAGTGTTCTTTCCCTGTGTTGCTGCCACCATATTAGTCTCTAAGCAGGAACACTGATTAAATTACAGTGCACTTCTGATAATGTGCACATATGGCAACTCTCTGAAGTTTCATATTAATTTTTATTTTTCATGTGGTGAATAATCATGCTTACATGTCCAGAGGCTTGAGGAAAGAACAGGACACAATAATTGCTGGATATGAATTTCAAAATTCCCTGTGGAAGACCGTCTAATTAGATTTAATGAGCTGGCTGGTGAGCATGCGTGTGCATGTGTGCTTTCACCACCTCTCTTGAGCCAACTGGCTCAGAAGTGCTTATGTGTGTCTGAGGTGAATTGGAGGAGTATGTGGAAGAGATATTTTTGCACTTGGAGAGTGCAGGTTCGAAGCAGACTTCTACCTACTTTTCTCATATGTATGCTGTAATGAGGGACTTCCACCATGGAGGTGAAGCATTTGATAGCGCAGGTGATAAATTGGAAGTGACTTCGCTGTGGTTTCAGCTGCTTAGGTGAGGAGGGATGGGAGCAGAGTATCTGGATCTGTGGAGCTGGTATCCCTTCATCTGTAATGTTCTCCTCAGAGCTGCTGGTGCAGAGGGTAGCAGAGCTACAGCAGGTCACAGGATATGTGCCTCTGAGCTGCCAGGAGAAGGTTTTGAATTAGCTGGAGGCAAGCGCTCAGTGGGGCTGGGATTTTGTGAGTGAGGTGGATTACAGCCCTCAGGTTTGAACATTGCTGTGTCTCTGATCTGCTCTGCTGGCTGGTTTCCCACCTCTCCATCACTGGAGACAGCCCTGAGTTGGTTGTGTCCAGTTTGGCTTTTTTGCAGGGGTCACTGCCATGGGTCGGTGCTCTGTTTCCACGAAGGACCAGTGTCAGTAGAGAGGTGTGCTGAGAAGGTGGCCATTTTAATGGGGGGCTTCTGTGTGGTTTTTTGTTTCTTTCTTTTTTTTTTTTTTTAATATTAATTAACCTTTGTTTTCTGTCAAGAAAGTTGTCCTGAAGCATGACTTAGCAAGGCAAACATGCCTGGACAAAGGAAACATTAAGCCTGCACAGAGGGAGGGGAGAGGGTTACACCTCTAATTACTTTGTGTGCATGTAATTTTTTTCCCCTCTGGTGACTGATGGGTCCTGAAAGGACTTGCCGAGGTTGGTGTGTGATTCACCAGGGCAGAGCGTGTTCTGGGCTGAGGCTGCCGGCTGTCTGGCACTGGATGCCAAGGGCAGGCGATGCCCTTGTGCTGGTGTTGCTCACTCCTGAGTCAGCACTTGTGCAGCACAGCTGCTCCCCAGCTGGGGGCCAGGTGTGGGATTCACTGCTCACACCCCAGCCCAGCTGGACAGGAGGATGCAGAGGCTTGGCTCTGCCACCTGGGCTCTGTCTGGAGCGGGCTGTGGGAGCATGTGGAGCAACATCTCCTGGTGGGAATGTGGGTGCTCAAAGCCCTCCTGAGTGTGTGTGAGGCACAGAGCTGCCTAAGTGCTTATGCCAATGAAGGGGCTGGAGAAGGAGGCAATCCTGAACCCCTTTCACACATCCCTACCCCCTAAAAGGGAAAAAGGGATCAGTGCTCTCCCACCCTCTCAATAGGCAGGAGCCTGCAAACTACCCAGCCTGCCACCCTGTCCTTTGGTCTTCCTGCCTGGTCCTGGAGCCCGTGGTAGAAACACAGGCTCTCCTGAAAGAAATGAGACCTGAAATTGGCTAGGTGGGGAGTTAGAGCTCATGATGTTCATGTGGGAAGCAAGAACAGGGAAGAGGGGAACTGAGGTGACGGAGAAAAATGGGTAATGAGCAGTAGTGGGAGTGGTGTTCAGGGAAGAGGAGGAGAAGCTGGGGCTGTGCAGAAGAAAGGAGGAACTTGTGGAGTGGGCTGCAATCCTGGCCTCAGAGCTGATGGATTAGGAGAGCTTGGCAGAGAGTTGGGGATCTGGTTTTAGGCAAATAGTGTAAAATATGTGGAATTCAAGGAAGGAGCTCCAAAGCTAGTGGGCTTGGCTCCTAAAGATCCCACAGGACAGAATGAATTTTAATCTTCTTTCTATAAAGGTTTTCTCTTTCCCACTAGTTTTTGGATCCATTGACCAACTCCCTGCTGGTGGGGTGGTACAGAGGTCTGACCAATGATTTTCATCTTCAAAGTTTGGTAAAAATCACTGACCAGGTAGAGGAGGAAAGGCCCTGTTAGTGTCCACTTGGAGAGGAAGGCTGCAGCATGGGTTCAACTGGAGTATTAGACATCAGGGCATCATGCTTAAGGGCCAAGATGCACTCTTTGGCAATACTGCTCCTGAGATGCCTGGCTGTCTCTGGGAAATGGTGCACTTTCTGCACCAAAATCATGGAATAATTTCAGTTGGAAAAGATCACTGAGTTCAACTGTAAACCCAGCACTGCAGCGTTCACCACTAAACCATGTCCCTAAGTGCCATATCTTTTAAATACCTTCAGTGGCAATGTCACCACTTCCCTGGGCAGCCCATTCCGATGTTTGGTAACCCTTTCCATGAAGAAATTTTTCCTGATATCCAATCTGAACCTCCCCTGCTACAGCTTAAGGGTATTTTCCCTTGTCCTATTGCTTCTTACAAGAAGGGCCAGAAGAGATTATTGGAGCATTCAATTTGGTATATAGAAAAAGCCTAACCTTGCCATGGCAGTTCAGAGATTCAGGGAATGGGACCCTGCCTGAGCTGGTTGGTTCCAGATTTGAATCCTGTAATTTTAGATATGGGGTTTCCCTGCTTCTGGGCATGACACTCAGTAACTTCAGAATATGTTACTGTTGGGATTCTTTTGCAGTCCCTTTCTTCTTTTCACCAATTCCTCTTTCCTATGCTTTCGTAAGTCCCAGTGGCTTACAGAAAATATTTTTCATATCTTTCTTCCCCCCCCCCCCCCCGAGCTTTTCTTCTATTGTTTTCATGAATGAAAAATTGTCCTAGCAAACGGGAATGAGAATCTTTGCCATTTTGAGCAAATTCTTGTCCTACCAGGGTGGGCAAATCTATCAGTGCCACCTGTTTGGTTGGTTTCACCAGCTCTTCTCTGCTGATAAAAGATTAGCTGCATCTTACAATTGAGTTTGGTTTTGGGTGTGTTCTATTTTTTTTTTTTTTTTGTTAAAACAACCCCACCAAAAAAACCAAGTACCCAAACCACCCCTGTGGTAGATCTTTCATTAAATGGAGTTGAGGGACTGCAGCAAGCTACCTCTTTTGCAGGAATCTCTTTTAGCTTGAAAGGAATTATTCATGCAGTTATGCAATCCACAATGAATTTTCAATTTGTCACAGCTTTTTCCTGCCTCCTCCCTTTTGTCCACCAGCCAAGCTAGGCTCCTGCTGAGTCTCTTCATTGGCTGACATGCTTTAGCAAGAGTTGTAATGTGTAGGTGCAGTCCTGATCCAGCAGCCCTCCATGGAGTGCGGGGCTGCAGTGCACAGTGAGGTTGTAGATTCTTCCCAGTTTAAAGTCACACCTTCTGAGAGGAAAAGCCATCATTTTTCATCATGAGTTCTTTTCTGAGAGCCCGTGGTTGCTTGGTGTCTTGGCTTGCCTCCCTTTATCTGTGTGGGAAAGCCAAGTGGTTCACATTCTTTGCAGGAAGAAATCTTGGAAACAGAGGATTGTGTGATCCTCTGCAATCATAACCTGAAGCGTGACTGAAATGCACAGGTATTGGGAGAAATCTCAGGAGCCTTCACTTCATGAATATCTGCTCAGATGGGTAGTAACTGAGCTAATGTTTCATTTTTCTCAAGCAATTTCAGATGTGGGTTGGAGATGTTCATGGCTCATCCTGATGTAGGGAGCTCTGCCACCTGCAACAGGAACCTGAGCTGCTGCTGGCACTGGTTAAATTTTAAAGAGGAGCCTGTGTGTCCTGCATATCTGTGGTGGGTTCATCCTGGCTGGATGCCAGGTGCCCACTAAAGCTGCTCTATGGCTCCCCTCCTCAGCTGGACAGGGGAGAGAAAATAGAAATAAAGGCTTGTGGTTCAAGATAAGAGTAGGGAGCAGTCTTGCACCACTGCTCCTCTCGGATCAGGGAATACGTGCACCCAGGTGGGGTGACAGGGAAGGCTCCTCCTGTCCAGTCATTCTCCCTGCAGAGCCTGGTGTTTGCAGAGGGTCTGCAACAGGAGTATGGGGATGGGGTTGTCCTGCAAAAACAGTGTGTGGCTCTTGAGGTCTCGCCCTCACTGGCATGTGTTGCCTCCTTCCCTCTCCCCAGGGGAGAATGAGTCAATGGGCAGGTCTTGCGCTGAAGGAGCCATGCAGTAGGTGATGCCTTGGCAGCACCAGCATGTTTATTGAGGCAAATGTTCGTGGGATGTGGATTTTCATTTTACTCCTGCCATTCAATGCTCTTTTTGGATCAGTGGTAGGAATTACAGCTGATAAAGCTAGCTGTTGCCATTAACAAAGGCATTTTCTTTCAAATCCTTAAGACACCCAGCAGAGAAAATAATAAAAATTCACTTGCTGTTCATGTTTCCAGGGTGTTCATGCCTTGGAGATGCACCAAGATGGTGGAATAAGAAGATCTAAGGGAGGGTATACACTCCTGGGACTTTGATCAGGAGTATGAAGGTCTATTCATGAAAAATATAAAACAAAATAGAACAAACACAGCCAACACTTCCCTAAAGATCACTTTTGCTGCTCTCCGTTGGTGCAGCCTTGCATTGAACCTGACACCCCCATCCTTCTCTGTGCTGATTTCTGTTACTAATTTCTCTTGCTGCAACAAGTGTTAAATCCCAGCTGCTAAGCAGCAGGTCTGGGCTGTGTTTCAACCCCCTCTTCTTTCCCAGGAGCTGTTGATGTGCCTGTGCATGCACCCTTCATGCTGTGTCCTCCATCCTGACACAGCTTTTTCCTGTCCTATCCCTCTGTCACTTTTTGAAGGGTTCAGGCTGTGGGTGTGATGTGTGTGGTGGGGATTTTTTAGGGATATATATGCCTTGACAATGTTCCTTGACAGCTGTCCCAACCTGAACAGAGCAGAAAACTTGTGAAATATTTGAATTACTGACCAGTTCGATGGTCTCCTGGGTAATGGGGCACAGGGGCAAATGTTGCTACTGGCAGACACTGGAGTTGGAAGTTCTTTGCTGCAGAAGGTACCCCTGAATTCCTCAGTTGTGGTGAGGCCAGTGCAGCCAGCCAGAGGGGTCCCCTGGGCCTGCTGTATTTCGTTTGGGTCCTGAAATTACTTTAAGTCAATTCAAACTTCATTTCTCCTGCTTGATCTAGCCCTCTCCCTGGGTTTCCTCCATGTGTGATATGCTGCAGTCATGGAGACGTGGGAACACCTCCAAGCCTGGATGGTGTCTGGAGCAGAACATCCCATTCCCATGTGTGGGGTGCTGCACTGAGCGCACAGGGGCGGCGTCCCCTGGCTCCCCTTGTGCAGCAGCTGGAGGCAGGCGGTGAGCAAGCCTTGCCCGCAGGCTTTGCGAGGTGAGCAACTGGCTTTGTGCTTCCCTGCGGGCTGCTCCCTAACGTGTCTGTCCCTGCTTGTTTGTGCCACCGCCTGAGCCCCGGGGATGGGGAGGGCAGGATCCCCTGTGCTGCTCCAGGACCTGGCACCAGAGCTCTCCACGTCCCCACTTGGTGCAGGCGAGTGCATGCTTGTGCTTTACGAGGCTGAGTTCACTGTGCCCGTTCTTTGTCTCTCCCCCACCCCTTAAAACTTCCAAATCTTACCTTTTTCTATTTTTTTAAATTCCCATCATGTGAATGGACACTTCATGCATCCAGAGCACCTGAAGTGCAGATCTTTCCCCTTTAACACCTCTACAGTTTGCCATGCCATATTAACTCTGTTGAGAGGGCATCTGGGCACTAAAGTGCAAACGTGGTCCTTGTTTGGCTCTTGCACTCAGTAAAGACTTCTCTTTCTTGTTTTAAAGCAATGCACTGGCTGTCCCGTTTCGAGCCTGGCTTTCTTCCAAACGAGCCTGTGTGTGGGCACGTGTGGATTATCTTTGTCTCTATGGCTACCCTGAAAACTTTTGAACCGGAAAATTCAGAGGAGGGATTGAGCTCTAAGATACAGGTTTCCTCTGGCTTTTATGGAAATAGTTGCTTGGTGGTAGGGCTGTACCTTGTTCATGCCTCCTAAGGGGTTGAAGCAGAAACTCAGCCAGTATTAGACATCAGAGAACCAACAATGTACTCACAAGCACACTCTGAGGAAAGATACATAAAACTCCTTAAAAATCAAGCTTTGTTAGTCATATTACTCAAGTGTATTAATATTAATTAGGTCATTTAACTAATTACCTGTTCATCTGTATGTAAGGGGCAATTGATAGCTTGCTGATCAGTCCCAGCTGGAAACTGTAGAGCATGAGAAACAGACCTTGAGAGTCACGTGTGGGCAAAGAGGGGGTTGATTATCACTTCCAAGAGCTCTTGTTTGCTAGGCCTTTAAATCATTTTGGCAATTCCTGAGGTTTCATGTGGAATGGAGAAGTGCTGTCTCTGATGAGGGTTAAACACATGCTTTTTAACAGAGAATTAGTGCATGTTAGCTATTCACTGGTGCGTGCTTGCTAAGAGCTGCTGTCAACATTTTGAGATGATAACAAGTAACAGCACTTACAAATATCATCATCATCCCTATGTTTTGTCTCTTTTCAGGCACCTCCCCAGCTGGGGATTTAAAGATGTTTCTAATTAGTCACTGTTTCAAGATCTGGGAGATGAGAGTTGCTGAGGGTTTGTTGCAGAGATGTCTGTATTCTGTCTCTCCCTGGATCTTACTCTGGGATGAGCGTTGTCTCTGCTCCCCTCGTGAAGGTCACACACTCTACAGTGAGTGTAAGGAGATAAAGCAGGGAACACTGGAAGGGGAACCTTGTGTTTGATGTTTCTTGTGGGCTTTAGGTCTCTTAGAAAGGAGACAATCACTGAGGATTTACTGGCTTGTCCTGCACCATCATTAGGATGTGCCAAGTGCATTTTCTTCCTCTGCTTTGTTCAGCTGCAGTGCCACACAGGTGCTGTATGGCACCAGTAGGTTTTCCAGCCCAACTGTGTCTCTGGGTATTTTCATGCTAGGCTGGACAAGATTTGGTGGTGGGCAAATGTGTAGTCATTTGTCAGTCTCTCTAGACTGACTGTGGGAGTCAGGTCCCATGGGTGATTTTTTGAGTGTGGTTTTTTAAACATAAGTGGTGACATTTCCCATGTTTCATTCATCTTATGCCTGGTATAATAATCTTTGGAGCCTTTCAAACTATTTGTTACTCATTTAATGAGAATTGGCAGAGATGCTTTTAATTTTTGTACATAAAATACTACAAATTTGATGTTGGAAAACCAAATGGAAAGAATTCATCCATGCCAGTCCCCTGAGCAGACAACCTCCTTGTTCCCCTCCCTGGAGAACCCTCCAGTCCATTGTCATCTTGGGCAGAAGATATGTTAAAACTGGCCTCATCCTCCCCACAATTCAAGAGTATTTTGGTCGAAATTTTGCTATTTTAATGCAATTGTTCCTTTCTGGCTTGTCCAGCCTTTTCTTTCCTATTGTCTGCAAGCTCCTGAAAGCTGTTGCTGATGGCAGGTTGATGTCTGTCAGATCTTCCTGATTCCTTCTTCAGCTCTCTGAGCCCAGTTTCCTTTCTCCAAGTGTTTCTTGATAATGCAGCACAGCACAACCCTCAAGTTCAGACTAAGCTGCTGCAGAAAGTGCAGTCCCCAGAGGTTCCATGTCAGATTTTTGATGATGGAATGAGTTTGAACTACTGCTTTTTTTCCATCAGAGTGTAAGGAAGAACAGGATCACAAGTTAATGTTGCTTGCAGAAGATACAGTGAAGGCTTGGTCTGAGATGGGGAAGCAAAGAGGGGAAAGTGTGTCCTTACCTGAAACAAGAGCTGCTGTTGCTCAAAGCAAGGAGTGAAATAACATTAAATATAACTGATGATCTGGCATAACTGGTGGAGGCAAGGCAAGGAGGTAGCTGCCTCTGGACATCTGCACATGAACAAGCATCTGTCTCGGGAAGAAATTCATCTGCCCTGGGAAGAAACTACTCTGGATGGGAACTGGTTAGGGCAGGTTTACTTCAGCACACAATTGCATCATGCAGACTTTTTTCCCTCCCCTTAGGCCATCTGGGGATTTCCTGGCTGATCCTGTTCATGCTGCTTTCTCTGGGTGCTTGAGAGATCTCTAATAGGTGCTTGTGAGCAGCTGTGGGGGACGAGCATCAGGCTGGCCTAGCTCATTAAGGGAAAATGGGTTCAGAGCAACTAAGGTGATGTGGGGGCATTAACTGGTGGAAGATTTTTCTGTTTCATCGCAGCAGCCTTCTGAAGGCATGCTGGGATCTGGGGAGATAGGTAAATGGCAGCTGTATTCATGGAAGCACTGAGATAAGATTCTCACTGCTCTTGGCAAGAGTTCTTTGCCCTGCTGTGTTGCCTCAGCAAGGCACACTCATCTTCCAGTCATTAGTTATTCGCTTGTTATTTCATTTTGTGGAGGAGATTTTAACCAGCTGAGGCGATATGGCAACGTGAGAGGCCAGGTTGCTGTCTTAAACCGCTGTATTGTCCCTTTGTCTTTGCTTTGTCCTCCTTCCAAACCCATGGCCATCCAGACCATACAATGGAGAGCAGGCAAGAGCATTCCTTAGGGTGGGAGGAGCAGACAGCTTGGATTTTTGCAAGTCAAGTTGCCCAATGCTGGAGTTATGTTATTCACTGTGGAACAAACAAGGGCTAAGCATTGTGATGGTGCAGTGTTGATTTCAGAGAATTTATAAACTGCAATGAATTTGTGGAGAGCAAAGGCTCAGGGCTGGAGGATTTCGTCGTGTGGCTTCTTTTTGCAGCGTTTGAATCAGCCAGGCCTCAGGAGGTTCAGCAGGAGCAGGTGAATTGGAGGGAGCTCAGCTTCTGAACTTGAAGATCCATATTACCTAATCAGTCATGAAGCAGTGAGATTAGGGGTACTCACCCTTTCCCTTGGAGCCTGAGTGTTGTTCTTTGATGAAAAAGTCTTTAGGAGACAAGATTATTTCTAAATTAGCCTGTTGAGCAAATTGTATCCTGGGACTGTTGTCCTGGAGGGACCTCAGGTCATCACATTGATTTTAAGTGATAACAGTAGCATTTGATCAAGTGACTCAGGTGAAGAGTTAAATTTATCACTTCTAGGAGACCTTTGCTCCCAAGGTCTTACAGTTCCTTCAGGACCAAATTTTGGCCCTTCTGAAGCTGTTCTCTGTCTATGAGCAGCATTCTCCCTATGAATGAATAGCTTATTACTGCCTGACATTTCTCAAGGGCAAGCTGAAGACTACTGTTGCCTCTTACATGCCTAGGCTCACATGTGTTTTGGCACGTACACTTCTTTGATATGAGAAAATGCAAATCAGTTCTGCAGAATTGCTGATTCTTGTTGTATGAGGGAAGGAGGAAAGAAAAAAAAAAAGATGCACCCAAATCTTTCCTGACATTTCCAAATTTGAGCAATGTCCAACCTCTGCCAGGCTTGGTAATCACAGTGCCTGATGCCAAGCAAGAATAGGAATTTTTCAGCACGCAAGAAGGTACCAGTGAGATGAATTGTGTTTGGTGCTGTGGGGAAACATCTGTGCTCCCCCCACCCACCTTGCTGTGTGGTCCAGAGTGGGGGCTGTGTCAGGGTAAGTATTCAGAGGCAGTTGTCTGTATCTCCTGGGTTTCTGCATGGGGCCAGTTTTGCGTAGTCTTCACAGCCTGGGGAAAAAAATCAAGTCAAATGCACAGCTCAGGATTATTGTCTGGGGTTGTCTTAGTTTGGGCAGCTGCAGTGCACAAGGTTTTTTATGAAGAGGCAATTTTTGGAGCAAGGCAGGTGAGGTAATTACCACAATCCTTTTTTTGGATTTTGCTGAATGCCTCCAGCCTTTGCAGGGTTAAAAGAGAGAAAGACATTGGAGTTTCCCCCAGTCCCCTGCTCCTTTTTACTTTAACCTGTATGTTCAGTGATAATAGCATGACAAAGGGGAATTATTTATGTGGCACTAAAAGCACAGTCAGTGTCAGAGCAAGGGACTTGCACCTAAATATCTATTCATTTTAGCTCTTTGGCTGTCCTTGCCATAGTTAGAAGAATTTTTTCTATCTGCTGGCTTGACACTAACAGTCATTCTGTCAAGGATGGGATTTTTACAGTCCCTTTTTTATAGATGCGAACTGCTGGATAGAGTGATAAAATTACTTCCTCAAGGTCTCTTAAGGATTGAGAAGCTGGGTAGGAGGGCTTGAATCCAATTCTCTTGAATCCTAGTTCACGAACTTGGCTCTGAGACTGTTTATGGGACCTTCCTGGTGTCAGGATTGACTTCCCTGAAGTCAGCTGTATTGTACCACCATAAATTACCTTAAGCAGATTATGGCCAGGGCCACATTAGTTGCTTTCAAGGATTTCACTGTGAAACAGGGCACACAAAAATTGGAGTGGGATCAGGAACAAAGAAAGTACAGAAAACAAAGATCTTTGGTCCCACAGTCAGCAACAGAATGGGCACTGAGACTTTCTTAGTCTACCAGAATCGATTTTTGTCTTAGTCTAATTCATCCTCTTTCATTTGCAGTTCCCCTTTTTTTTGGCTGACATTGGTTTTGATGAAGAAATGTGCCAGGCCCTGTGACATCCATGACAAGTCCATTCACAGTCCTTCATGTTGAGCCAACACTACTGACTCCATCTCAAACAGACCAAAGATGAAGCCACAATTAGTGAACTTAAGTGTTCTGCAGTGACAGGGTTTTGTGGTGGTGTTTTTCTGTGATGGTGTGTTTTGTTTTCTTTGATGGTATTTTCTGGGTGGCTGTGATCAGAAGTCAAGGACCCAGAACTGGTGATACCAGAAGCACTGGCATGTAGCTTATATGGACTGGTAGTAGTGCTGTCCTAGCTATAGCAGTATAAAGATGAGAAAGGCAACCTTTGTGGGGAAGGTGGAATTGAAAATGAAAATTAAGAAAAAGAAGGAAATTCTACGGAGTGGCAGTGGTTGTGTGAATAAATGTCTCTGTAATGTTATTGGAAAGATAAAAGTTTCCAAAATAATATTGCTGTGGGAGCTTAGGAATGTATCTGAATATCTAGGAATACACATTGGAAAACACATTTTATTAAAAAGGTAAAACATGAATATGCCTGGATGTGGTAGCCCAGATTTTTTCATTAAACAGAGCACCACCAAATGGAGGTGCTATTTTAGGTTTTGTTTTGGTAACTAGTGTTGATGTTAAGAGGGCCTGATTGTACAGAGGAATCTTGGACCTAGTGCTCATAAAATGGATTCCTTTTAAATTAAATAGAAACCTAAACAAAAGTAGATCTGGAACTAGGATACTTGTCTTTGAAAGGGCAAACTTTGAAAAATGAAAAAACCTGGTGGGTGAAGTCATCTGAGCAGAGAATCGTGAATGCAGAATGCAGAGGATACAGAGCCTCTAATTCAGAGGTGCAGAAACTATCTGGACCAGGGGTCCTAAGCAGAGGAGGAAAACGGCAGGAAAGGGCTCCTTGCTGAAAGCTGGTGAATAGCCACCTTAAAAAGGATAGTTGGGATTAAACAGAGAGTCTGTAAGGAATGGAAAAAAAGACTAATTGGCAAAAAAGCAATGTCTTGGAGGTCAGGAAGGGTAGGGATAAAATGAGAATTGCCAAAAGTCATGCTGCGTTAGGTCTGGCAAAAGAAATTAAAACAAATAGCAACAGATTTCTCAGCTACATAAATAAAATTAGACTTGAAGCTGCTGTGCAGCAAGGACCAACTGCAAGATCAAAGATGATGTAGGTATGGATCCAGTATTAACCAAACTTTGCTTCATTTTTAAATACAGTTGGAGGGGATGAGGACATGGAAATCTTGGAAACCGAGGGTAAGAACTAAAAGTCAAAGAATCAAATTGATTGAAATCAGTCAGAGGGCAGGAGCACCAGCCCTGGTAGAAACTGTAGGTGTGAAGGTGTTGGATACTTGTGGTTGCGCTGTTAGGCTCATTGCTAGGAAGAGAGAAAGCCCAGAAAAACTCTTTAGGATAAATGATGTGGATGGTTGAGAGGGTCAGGAGTGGGATAAAGCTGAATAGAATGGAGTGCTGGGATGGGCAGTGAAAGACCAGGCTGAAGACTTTGATGAATGGGACTTTTGCTAGCAAAACCTGCCAGTGGACAGCTAAGACCTGCGGGTGTTAATTGATCCCAGGGTGAGGGGGGACTTCCATCCTGCTTTGAAGAAACAGCCCAGGCTCACCCTGTATCCACAGAGAAGTGTCCCATGGGGAGGGAAGCGTTAACCCCCTGGAAAGCAGCTGGCAAGCCCTCAGCAGCAGTCATGAGCCTGAAAAATGGATGTAGGCAGGCACAGGTGCAGGGAAGAGCTCCAGGGGAGCGCGAGCTTGTGCCACGGGGACGACTTGGCTGCTCTGTTGAGTTACAGGAGGAAAACAAAGACAGGGAGGGGAAAGAGCACTGTGAGCACGAAAAAAAGTTTGGCACGAGGATGTCATACCATAACTCAGCCCTAATAATATCCTGTCTAGAAAATACAGCATCTTCTGCTGGCTGGAGCGATGTCTTTTTAGGATGACATCTCCAGGTGATACCTCAAGGGCAGGACAAATAGTTTTCTGCTCCCAAGGAGGCTGCTGTGATGTGGCTGGTGGCATGTCTCATGTTCAGGAGGCCCTTGCACTAATCCCACGGAGGATTTTTTTTCTTTAAACAAAGAATTTTCTAGAATGTTTTAGTTCTTCTCATGAGCCCAGCAGGTTTTGTCAACACACAGGACATGTTGCTGACCCTGCCATGCTAATGCTCCTTCAGCTTGGCAGAAGGCAGGTTTTGTCATGGGAGAGTAATTGTTAAAGATCAGTGTGACCAAATGATGATCAAGACCAAATTCAAAATAAAATTGTGCTCAAAAGAGTTTGGGGTTTAATTCACAGTACCGTTGGATTAAGGCTAAAGCAGTATTCCTGTTTCACAAAAAGTTTTACTGTGCTGAATTTTCAAAGGGAATGGAGAGATGTTGTTGTTTTGTTGTTGCTAATACTGTTTTTTAGGTGTGGGTTCCTGGTCTGCCTCTTTTTAAAATTGATTTTATTTTAAATTGTAGCGAACCAAGTGGCGTGACATTCTCTGACCTAAAGCAAGTTTCCATCTATTTATTTATTTACTGGGATTTTATTGCTCAGCATTTCAGAGTAGCAGAAGTGTCCTATGTGTTTGTTTTCTTTAGGCTCTAGAGTTTACTCTGCTGCCAAGCCAAACTACTCCAGCTTTGGGGGGAGCTGAAATGAGGAAATATGTACTTTGTGACCTTAAACTTTAAATGAAAGGGGATTTGGGAAATAAGTGAGCATTTGCAATGGGTAAGCGGAGGAAGGCTTTGAAACAAAGCCCTTATACAATGCCAATGACTAGGTAATGTGGTAAAGTTGGGAACAGAGATAGGGAATTCATTGCTCAAGAGGAGGTATCAGGTGTGTTGGCTGAGGCCAACAGCCCTGACAGAAACAGGGAAAAGGACAGCTGACAGCTCTGATACTTTAATTGCAAATGAAACAAAAGCTGGTAGGGGAGAAACTGAGAAGTGTCACATGCCTTTAAGGCCTCCAAAAGGCTCTTCCCCAGCTTACAGTGGGCCTTTCTAGACTGATTTATTCCTGTGACTCAGTGAGGGTTAGATTTTAAGCATTTGCTTCTCTCCACTTCCAAGCTCCCCCAGCATGGCCATGCTGCCTTTGGGGCAAAGGAGCAAGATGCACTTCAGACTATTTATGGCTCGTTCTACAGTTTCATTCTGGGAACATCGCAGGGAGGCTGATGGCTGTTTTGATGCCAAATATTCATCAGCCTTCTGCCATTTTCCAAGTTAATTTGTCTGGATGACTTCTCCAATGACTTCTCACATTTTCCACCAGCTGATGCTCTACTAAGAGTTTGTTCCTTTGTCTGTCTCTGGGGCTGTTTCATTGTATGGGTGCTTCTCCATTTTCTGTCTGATTTAAGGATTCAGCCTGACCTTGTCAGTTGTGGCAACTGATCGAGGCCAAAGGATGCATCATCTGGAGACCTCCATCCCAGCTCCACTGCAGCAGGTGTGATCTGACCGCTGCCCTTTTCTTTGGTGGAGGTTCTTGGTTTAGGGGTCATTCAGCAGGGTGTCAGGTCATCTGTTAGGGCATCCATCTCTGATGCTCCCAGGTTAATTTTTCACAGCTTTACAGCCAGAAGGACAGTGTCCCATTCTCAAGCCTGCTTCCTTGTCTAGTTCAGACTACAGAATTTTGCTGTGTGAATGGTTGTTTTGACTAGAACACTACAAAAAACATTTGGTCTTGACTTTAAAATCATTCATAACATACACTATCACAACCCTTTTGTAAACCTCTGATACCAGTGGCTAATTATTTGGATTGTTCATGTTTGTCTAATCTGGTAGTTTTCATCTCAGTAAAAGCTGCATATTTATAAGAGCTGTTAATTCCTTTTGATCTTCCTAGACTTAACTATAGGCATAGTCAAATTTTCCCTGTTTGCCCTTTTCCTTTCTAATATCTTATCTGACCAGTCTGTCCTACTTTCTTCCATGGTACTCCATTATATATTTTAGGAACAAGAAAGATGCTTGTGTGGAATTAATCTCCACAGGTTTTAGTCACTTTTGCTTTTCATTATTGATAAGCAGTTTCCATTCTCCTCTTCTCTTACACCTCCTTAAATAATAAATATCTATGTTGCCCCATCAATTTACATAGTATTCTGCAGACCTCAAAAGAGGCAAAGTCCTGTCCCACTGATTTCTTGTCTTTCCATGCATCTCCCATGCTGCTGTGGGGGTACTGGGAGCAGAGATGATACAGCTTTGCAGGGAAGGAGCCACATACTTCAGAGGCTGGGTGTATTTTGTTCCTTTGGCACTCACTGGGAATGGAAGACCTTCTTAATTCCCTTTCAAAGAGGGGATGACATAGCAGCTGGTGATATTACACATGGAGTCAGTGTGGAAGTGCCCTCAAACTAGACATGCCCATTCTGTCTTCTCTGGTCATGTAAAAAATCTTGTCTTTGAATGCAAAATTTGCATTCAAAAAAAATTTGCAATTACCCTTCCTGTGAGGTGTTAAATGCTAGCAGTAACTCTTCCCTGTTGACTACAAACCCTTCCCTCCAGCATTACCTGTTGCTGCTCCTCAAGGCACGCTTTCTAAGTGATGTAGAGAGAGTAGTAGTGAAATGAGTTGTTAACTCAGCTCTTGCAGTGTTAGGGATGTCTCTGTTCTGGAGGGACTTGATGATGAAGAGATCTGTGGCTGTGTAGGCATCAGCCAAATGAAGCTGGTAGAAATGAGATCAGCCCAAGGCTTTTTTTTACCCTAGTATTCTTCCTACTGGTATTCAGTAGGAAGACCCAAAAGTAAATATGATGATTGCAAGCACATGTGGCTGTGGCTGTCCATCTTGAGACCTGTTCAGTGAAAACTGGATTTATCTGTTTGCCAAGAGCAACATGCTTTTCCCTTTAACCCTGAGGAAGCCTTCCAGCTTTAGTCTGGCTGACACCATCGTGGTTTATTTAGCAAGGCAAAGCATGGTGAGGCTGAGGGAGTGGCGTGAGAGGCCACAGCTGGGCTTTGTGAGAGACAGGAATGGGGCAAGGGAGAAAACAATTAGGAAATAGCTAGTGTTCTGGTGCAGAGTTTTAGAGTGGGAACTTGTAATGTTCAGTGGTAAATAGCTGGTTAATCAATGCCAGATTGTCTCTTGGAAGTCGTCTTAATTACTTTAGCCTGTCCCAGACACCGATATCCTTGAAACCTGAAAAATCCCATGAGAAGGTGCTTTCATTGGTCCTCAGCCAACATGTTTCACTATGTGACAAGAGTGAGTGCTGATGGGCTGGGGCCATCAGGGCAGCACTGGGGGTGGCACTGGAGGGGTCTCTGTGTCAAGGCACCCTGTGCAGCTTGTCAGGAGTTTGGAGTGTGTTCCTTGATCTAAGGGTGGTGTCCCAGCTCTCCACTTAGGCAGCAGCAAGAACTGCTGCTGCTGTTTTCCATGTGCTTTGGCTTTGTTCCTGTGCCCTTAGCTCATGCCAAAGCCTTCTGTAGTTGTGAAAAGGCTGGGCATTTTTATTTCTTTTTAAAGAAGAGGTGTCCTGGCTCCCAGCCCCTCACCAGGGCTGTGGTTGATTTTGGAGGCATGCATGGCACACAGCAGGTGCACTTAGCGTTCTGAAGGTCACCCCTTGGCTAAGGGGTCTTTAAAACTTGTCTCAACGGGGTATAAAGGCCGGCACTGTGATGTTTAGGTCTTTCTGCTGACTTGTTCCTGTGGGCTGAGGGAAAGCTATGAAGCAGGAACAAGAAGATCACTATTTTTCAGTTTCATCTGGCATTCCATGAAAAGATCAAGCAGGGCACAGAACTGAACTATGAAGGTCGCTCCTGTAAGAAGCTAGAATTGGCCTTGATATATAAATGGCAACTAAAAGGAAGTACAGAACTTCACAGATGTATGGCTGGCTAGGAAATGTGATGATCCATGTGCAGCCTCTGCTTGGATAGTCCCTATGTCATTGGTTTCCAGAAGCAGAGGAGATGATCAATCATTACAGTCCTCCTGATATCAGCTGCTGGTCACAGAGGAGCAGCTCATTCCCTGACTGCTCCCTCTTTCCCTGGGAAGCAATGCTGCAGAAGCCATCTGCTGTCCCCTCTCTCTGTCTTGGTTGAAGCAGAGGGTCAGTGTGGGTTGTACAGCAGGACCTAAATTCTCTGCCTTCCCTAGCTTTGGAAGACAGGGCATCCGTTTGAGGATAACTTGAACTGGTGTTCCCACAGGTAGAGTCCAGCTGGGTTCAATTGTAAAGCCTAAAGAGGGATTTTTTCATAGGAAAGATGTCTCTGCTTTGTGCATATGAGCTGTGCTGGAGGAAGAGAGGAGGGCAGGGAAAGGTTTAGAGACTGTAATTTGCTCATTGCATTCCTCCTAAGGAATCCAGAAGTTTGTCTTGTTAAAGACAGGTCTGTTTTCCTCTCTAGTGAAAAGAGTGCCTGAGTAATTATCAAATTCACAGGAAAATCCAGTACCAGTTTGGCATTGGAAGTGCAGAGTTTAATTACATTTTGACTCTCTTTCACTTCACTATTCAGATATTTCTTTTCCTGGGTTTGAAGTCTTGTTGGACTGGGACAGGAAGGACCAGGGGAGCTCATTCGCCTGCTGCTAGTATGCCTTGCTTTTTGCTTGCTTCAAGGGTGGCTTTTGTGTTTAGACACTGGAGAAAAGATACCAGGCAGCAGGGATAAAGGATGGTTGGACTCAGCACTGCAGCATGAAATCAAACTGGAACACAGCATTGGGAGAGCTGTCAGTGCTTTGAATATCTTATTCTCATAGGAGGGGTTCAGGCAGGACATTGATGCCTGCTTCCATTGGAAGAGTTGAAAGCCACAGAGTTTGCAAGGTGTGACGCTGGCTGAAGAGGATTCTCTTGTACATGGCAGGCAGGAGAACAAGGAACTGAGGTCAGGGCAGGACACTTGGGAGGTGGCTGATGGGGGTGGGGAGGGTACCTGGTGGGCATGAAAAGCAAGTGGTGGTGTAACTGAGGAGCTTCCTTCTGTGTGCCTGAAACAGATTGTGGGGATTGCTGCATCACAGCCATGACGTGTGGTGGTGTGATGAAGCATCACTTCAGCCACTTACCCTGAAGCTGCAATAATCCTGATTTCAGCAGGTAATCCTGCTTTTAGCAGGTATAGAGCTCCTGGACTGCTTGTGTGGGTTGCAATCTGCGTTAGTATTAAGCAGCATAATGTATTTGTGTGCATTTGGTGGTTCATGACAGTCAGTTGGCCAGCTGAGCAGTCTCAGCCTCAGTCTGCAGTGAGAGAAATACCGTCTGGGATGGTGCCCATCCCATATCATGGCCTGAAAGCTGTAGAAGGATGCTGGGCATGGGCCCCTGTGAGGATGCCACAGGCCAGTGAAGGTGCCCAAACTCCTTGCTTCAGGAGGCACCAATCCTGTTCTCCCAGTGGCTGCAAAGTACTTGGAATGGCTTAGTGGGAAAAGAGCCAACTTTACAGCCAACGCTCCTCTGTGTTCCCAGCTACTGTGTGCCTGGCTTCTGGTTTCATGGGGAAACAGACATATAGGAGCTGGCAAAGGGCATTTCAGGTAACCTCTCCTCAGTCTGGGGGCATGAAGGACCCTTGTACTTTCTGGAAGGGATTCAAGCACTGCATGCATCAAATGGAGGTTCCTGAGCTGGGCTTTTCTGTTGTTCAGGCCACCTGGAAGGATGTGCCAGAGGAGTCTCGCAGTGTGATTGTTTGTGAGCGGTAGCTGGCACCAGCACAGCCTGCACTGGGTGGCTGGAGGGGGACATGGGGGCTGTGTTTTGATTCTGCTTTTCCTGTTTGTTGTAACTTGGCAGAGGCAAAGTTTCAGAGACAGCAGGGGCAGCAAGATCCTTTTCTTTCTTCCTGACATGTACTACACCACCTTCTGCCACTAATTCTGATTTTTTTCTGGGGGAACAAAGTGGGAAGGGAGGATTGGTGGGGTTGAAGTCTGCAGCTTTGAAGCACATAAACCAGAATATTTAGCATGGGGTTTGTTGTCTAGAGAGGAGACTTTCCTAAAAGCAGCCCCAGAGATTGTGAGCAGCTGTCACAGTGCTTTTGTTCCTGCTTCATGTGGGATTTCAGTGGAAAAAAAATTTAAAAAGGAAGAATGAAAAAAGAAGCAAACTTCAGCCACACAAAGCCCTCTCCCCAAGGCCTGTTCAGAAAATGGAGATAAAGCAATAATAAAGTCAAGTGCTCAATTAAGCCAGATGTATGTGCTTTAAAACACTAACAGATGTAGCAACAGTGGCTCTAATGAAGTGGTGCTTTATGGACCAAGTGTGGTGGAGGTTGGTGCAGGTGCCCACTGCTTCCTGATGGGGAATAGTGCAGCAGTGCTTTTGTTCTGGGGACTGATGAAAAGGGGTACGTAGCTGCTGGAAGCTGTTGTTCCCCACTGTCTCCTTGGCTCCTGTCCCTTTGCCTCTGGGATGGCTGTGGTTACAGTGCTTTCCAGGTGTGGTGGTCTGTCTGAAAACAGGGCGAGTTACAGCACTCCAGGGCAGCCTACCTACTGACAGCCTCCCACCTTAGGGCTCCCGGGACAGTTTAGTGCCCCCGTTGATGAGCTCCTTCCCCAGACCCTGTGCTTGGGGACTTAAATGTCTTTAAATGACTGCTGGATTTTGCTTTGAAAATTTGGGAGTTCCAAAATACCACAGACAAAGGCCAGGTAAAAGGTTTTGCATGCTGTACAATATGAGCAGAGTACAGTGTGAGCCGTACTTGCTGCAGAGCAGCTGTCTGGGCTGTGGCTGGAGAGGCTGACCCATGCCAGGCATACACCATGTTCAGGGTTGTTTCGGAGGAGGACATAAACATCCGTGTGCCACAAGCCAGTTTATGGTGTTTGGGGTGAACTCTGTGGAAACACCAGTCCTTCTTGAAGCCAGGGGATTCCCTGCACTTCCTTGCTGAAGCTCAGTGTTTCACTATTTGGATTGTTTATAAAGGCAAGGGTGGTTTTCTCAAATTTGGGGGCCATCCCACCCAGTGCATCATCAGATCCCACTTTTCAAGTGCTCTTTGCCACGTGCCTGGATCTCTTCCAAGGCTTGAAGTAGTATCTGGCTGAGAAAGGGGTGCTGTGTAGATCAGGTGTAAAGCAAACACACTAGGGTGCTTGGTGCTGAGCATGCTGGCTGGCTGTACACAAAATGCTTTCTGGAGCTGTTTAAATGGGAAGCTGACTGATGTGCATCCCAGCTTCCATTCCAGTGGCTCAGCTGGGTTATCATGTTTGTCTCCATCACTGTGTTCTGTGGTGGTCTCTTTCTTAAGCTTTGCAATGCCTCCATCCCCCTTGGGAATGCAGCTACTGATGTTCCCCTGTCTTTTCTTCCTTCCCCTACCACAGTTTTATGACTCTCTCTTCCTGCCTTTTGCTCAGCAGGAGTCTGCAAACTCCTGAGGTTTGAATTTGGGCAACTTCATGGGTGGCCCAAAATAGAGAGTCATTTTCAAACAAAATGAGACCTTTTTTTATAAAGGCAAGAGACCAAAGCAACAACATCAGAGTGAAGGAGCAGGCTGCCTGGCACTGCTTCCCTCACACCTGTGGGGAGGAAACTTCCCCTTCTGAAGGCCAAGTGGCATGGATGTGGCCATGCTGTAGGCTCTGGAGTTTGGAAGTCACTGAGGGACCATAAAGGTATGTTGCATTACTTGCATGTGCATGGTCCTTGTATGCCACAAACAGTTATTACAGATCAAATTGCTGACTTCTGGTAGAGTGTCCATGAGTTTGAATGTTTCATTGTGTTCCTCCTGCATTTGTGCATGTGCCAGTCAGCAGTGGGATGAATCTGCAAAGTCTTAATTTTGTCAAAGCTCCCGGTTATTTCAGTAGTAGTGTTGTATCAGTGAAGACTTCATCCTTAGAGAGTGGCAGTTGCCTTGTTTCAGTAAATACACATACTAAGATAAGTAGTAAATGTGCATAACAAATACACAAGCAAGACCTGGTCCAGTCCCTTCTCATGGAGTAGCTGAACACGGGTTCAAATTCAGCTCTGCCTCTAGCTGGAAGAAGGGTAAAACAAGGGTTAAAGAAATTGAGCAAAGTGACTGCAAAATTGAGTGAAATACTGCCCCAAGAACAGATGACCAAAGTGTTTTGACATAACCTGAAACAATTGTGGTGTTGCTTAGCTTGGATGTCAAATGAGAAAAAAACAATATCTGGGAACAGCTCAGCTTGTGGCTTAAATGTGGGATATAGCAACTAAGTAATAGCCCTCATGAGGAGGGAATATGACTGTGAGTGCTGGAGGCAGCTGGGAGATGCTCGTGGGCAAAAAAGGTTCAACTAAATTGCAGCAGATACTACCTATGGTTCAGTGCTCTGGTTTTATTTGGAGGCACCTGTGCTTTGTGCCTGGGGAATGCAGGTTTCTGGGAAAAAGCAAACAGGGTTGGCTTTAAGGGCTGGTGCATGGCTCAGGGGCTGCGTGGGGACAGTGGGTCCAGCAGATGTTAAGGTGACACTGATGGTATTGGCCATTGGGCTCTGGCAGAGTTTCTGAGAAGGTAGGAAGAAATTACTGTAATAGTAGTGTGTTTTGAAAAAGGCAGACTTCGAGAAAATGTGCCATGATATTTAAGTGGGTGGTGAGGGGAGCCCTCGCTTGAACTGCCTTCTGGAAAATTGACTTTGGAAAAGTGAGATGTTATTTAAAAACTAGCAATACAAATGACTGAGGTTCATTCCATTTGTATGCATAATAACTGGAGAAGCCAGTGTGGCTGAGAATGGAGCAGAGCAATACCAGAGATAGGTGAAAGATGGCTCTCTCAGGCAGGATGAAGCACCTTTGCATTTTTGTTTTTTGCTTTATTTGTGGGTTGTTTTTTGTTTGACTGGGGTGTCGTTGTAGGACACGACAAAAGATGAGAGAGTCCAAATATTTCAGAAGGCAAAGACCATAGAAAAAACTTTATTGTCTAATTCTTACTACCTTTTTATAAGGTATTCTGATACAGACAACATAATTGGTGAATAGGAACAACTCTCCAATCCCATTGGTTAAACTAGAGAAACAGCTAAAATGTTTTGAGAACTAGAAAAGCAAAACACCACCTGGAGAAAGATTGTTTTGAGAAAGGATAGTTGTTTGCCAGGATCTGTTTTGAGAAGAAGCTTTCTTAAGATTTTCTCCCTTGGGAGAAAGTTAGCAGGCTAACAGGCTAAAATCTCTCAGACCCAGAAATATCAGGCCCACAACTGGGGATTTTTTTATTCCTAGTTTTGAGGCTTTTGCACCTTGAAGGGTGCAAGGTCAGACTTCTGGCTGTGCTGCACACAGCCTTCCCAGGTGGTGCAGTACTCTGCTGCAGGCTCCTCTGGTTATGCCATGTCCAGAGCCACTTCCCCACCAGCCATTGATCCTGGTGGGGGTTGTGAACAGGCACCAAATGGTTACTCACAAATCAGTGAATTGCAGTTAGGCTTCCAGAGCCAGAGGACATCTTTTTGCGGAACTTTTTTCTATCCTTAACGAGCTGGAACAGGCAGCGGGCATTGTCAGAGACTATCTCTCTTAGCTTCTTATATGATAGAACCCACAAAATTTCCCTCAGCCACCTCTTCTTGAAGCAAGATGTCCTGTGTTTGGCTAAAGCACCCTAACCAAGAGACACAGACAGATGTGAGAACTTCCTCTAGTAGTCCATCTGTTGTTTGTGCAGGTTCAAACTGATCTGTGGCAGTCTGTCTCCAGCTAGCATGGTGTTTGCTTGTTGCCACCTGGACCTATAAGGATAATAATTTAAAAATAGGAAAATAGTCTGAAAAAGTCCTGTATACTATAATTTTTTCCAAAATATGTGAGGTAGGCAGCAACATTTAGTGTGATTTTTGAAGAGTTTCTTGTTTGTGATTGTGTGTCCATCACAAGTCCTTCATCAGTCCTTCCTGGCAGGCTGCAGAGCATCATACCTGGGAATCAGCCTTGTTGAGATTCACAGCTCCTGTAATTCTGGCAGCATCTGGCTCTCCTGCCGGAAAGAGAGGTGCAGCAGCCCAATGCCAAACAGAGATCATCTAAATAGTAATGAACATGCAGGCATCCTCATGGAGGCTGTGCTAAGGAAAACTCTTCTGTGCTTGCATACTCTGGACTGTGGGATGCAAAAGCCCTGACAGATTTGGACTCAGGGTTAAGAGATGAGCCCATGTTTCCATTGTGGAAATAAAGGTAATTCAAACACAGCAGTTAAACCTATAGGAAATGAATAAGGTGGTTGTGTGGTTCACTTTTATTCTGGAAATTCATAGGAACCAAGGATTTAGGTGCTGATCTTACACTAGAAGTTGGTGCAGGCTTTTTGGGGTGCCTGAAGACCACACAGATGCATGTGAGTGAGTGGGGAAGGAGAGCAGAGACTTGGCCTGGTAGGATTAATGCCTTGTTTCATTCAGGCAGAAGCCTCTAATGACTAAGTAGTAACTACTCTGGAGATTTTACAGACAGGGTCAATGTCAAATAGGGAAGCTGTAGTGCAATTAATTTAAGCTAGGAAATGTTTTCAAGTTAATTCATTTGGTTCTGCTGGGAAGGTTTGAGCTTTGCAGAGGGCTAATTGTAGAACTACGTTGAAAAGGCTGAGATACGGTTCACTAACAAGGGGGAATGCTTTTATGGTGGCAGGGAGCTTGGAGAGCCTCACTCAGCAAAAACCTTCCTTTAATGTGTTAAAGGTCTTTCCCCTGAGCATGCTGCCTTCACACATGTTGAGGTTAAGTACATGCAGAAAAGCACTGCCATCAGTCATGAGATGAGACCCTCTGGCTCCTCAGCATTAGCTTTTAGGTAAGTCCAGATTGTCTCTGCTGTAGCTGTGCACTGGGATGTACAGCAGCTCTGTGCTCGGGAGAAGTGGTGAAAAAAAAGCAGGATTGTAAGTGGAGGCTTGGTAAATGAAGGGACTTGAAGCATTCTCCTGCATTTTTGAGGGTCCTGAACAGCATTCTCACCATTCTTGGCACACAGTGAACAGCTGGTGTGGGAGAGAGCAGGGTGTCACAATATGTGCTGGCTCACTGCTGGCAGGGGGAGGGCTGCAGCAGACCTTCCCCAGCAGTGGTTTGTGCTTTGCTGGGTCTGCACAGAGTGGACTGGTAATGTGCTACATGGCCCTTCAAATCAAATAATTTGGAAAAAAAGCTAACAAAACAAACCCTGCTATTTTGTGTCTCTTCAGCCTGGTTGCACATTTCCATGAAATGGTGGAAACTTACTATTTTTGTGAATTGTGTTCCTGTTTGAGATGCAGTTGGCATTTGCTGACGTGTTTGTAGATATATTGGGAGGTGGAGGGGGAGGAGAACTAATAGGGAGACAGGCAATCATACAAACATATGCACATGCAGAAACACATAGAGGCAGGCTGTGTAATTGCACAAGTCTTGTATCCTTGGGAAACCAGTCTACAAACATGGTTAAAAAAAAAGAAGAAAAGACTGTTTGAAGTAAAGCTCAGGGGAAGGGAAATCTCAATCCTTCTTCTATCCTCATCTGACATCAGCTTCATGTCAGTATTGCTTCTCCCTCAGTGCTGGAGGGCTTTGTGTGCTGAGGTGCACAGGTGTGCTAAAGGGCACTGTGCAGTGGTAAGAGGTTTTCCTCTGGCTCTGGCCCTAGGTGGATGGAGGAGGGAAAGTTGAGCTCTCCAGCCACCAGGAATAGGCAGAGAAAGGAGAGCAAAGTAGGCTACTGAAAGCTGTGCTGCCCAGAGTCAGTGTCCCCGGCACTGTGGAGGAGCATAAAGCATTTCCTGTAGGATGCCTGACTCAAGGGAAAGCACTGGGTGCCCCTTGGATCACCCCTCGGTGCCAGCTGCTCAGAGCAGGGTGAAGAGCTTGCTAAGCAACCCCTGGCCAGAACATGCCGTTCCCTCCCCAGTCCTGCCTTCCCTGCTAGTGGAGATGGGCTGAAAAGATCTCATGGAAAAAAAAGAAAGGATGTTTGCAGAGCCCTAGGGCTTTTGGCCCCAGGAGATCTAAGAGTGCTTTGTGGACAGCTTATCACAGGGGTAAAGCAAGCTCTTGGAGACCAATGCAGGAATTTTCTGGCTGTGGTGCGCAATTCCTCACTTATACCAAGCAAGTTGGTGTGATGAAATAATCCTGGGAGTGCAGGCAGGCAGAGTCCCAGGGAGCTCTTCAGCAGATGGAGGGATGCTCTGAAGTGATCAGTGTCCCATGGTAGCCTGTGTTTCTGAGAGATTGGGATGACTGGTCTTCAGGCCAGTCTTCCCAAAAGCTGGGTGGCACAGACACCTCTGGACTTGTAAGTCCTTTGCAACCAAATCAACAGCTTAAACATGACATGTTCCCTGTGCAGAACTGGTTGAGGCTAAGTGGAACATGCTGCTTAGCCTGGAGAGGGGGACAGGAAGCAATATGGGGGGGTGTCCCTGTACTTGAATCCAGAAGGGATCATGCACAGCTTTTCCCTCTTTAGGTCTGTCAATGGCTGTTAAACACAGTCTAGATGAAATAGCTTTGGTTTCTGAACTGCTGATGGCCAGGAGGAGAGCAGAGGAAGAATTGCCCTGTAATTGTCTTCTCCCCCTCCCCTGAGCATCCATGGTTGCCCATGATGCTGTTCTAGGGAAGGTTATGCTTCCTCTCTGATGTGTGCCCTTCTCCCATTGCTTATATGCTCTCTGTGGCATTTCCAGATGTACTTTTGTGCAAACTGAAGAGTGAAACTTGAGTGGGTGCTTTGGTTTCATCTGCCTCTGGACAGCTGCATCCAGACTGGCTTGATGCTTGGGGCCAGAACCATGTACCGGTGCTCCCACATTTTCCTTCTGCTGCCAGCTGAGTGTGGATGGATGCTGTGCCACGGCTCAGTGCTTTACAGGTTGGCAGTGCTAATCAGCAAACCCTGGGTCCTTTTTGGGGGTAGGGTGTGGGCCAGAGGTCCTGGTCGTAGGGGGGTGGACTTTGTTCTTGGCAGATCCTGCTGTGAAGAAATTGCAATGCCAGTAGAATCCTTGTTGGCAAAGATTTTCTGAGGTTTCTGAATTCCAGGTCAGAAACACACACACCAGAGCTGTTGCACCTTTGCCCAGGGCTGTTCTAGAAGTACTCTGCAGACTGATGAGGCAGAGGTCACCAGGGCTGTGGTTGGGGTTTGTCTGCTCCTTCCCTACCTTCCTACAAGTAATTCTTCTGCTGGGGCTGTTGTGCATATGAAATGTCTGGTTTAAAGGCTCTGTCTGCTCTCAGGCTGCACAGGACAAGCACTGGCTTCCTGGCAGCCTGGGACAGGCAGCTCTGCTCCTTAAAATAAAAAGTGGCAAGCAATAAGGCATTTAAATTATCCTGAAATGGTAGAATTGGCAGACATAAGAAGCTAAAAGAGTTGGAGGCAAAAAAGCCCCCAAACCTAGGTAAGATGGATGACACTGCTCAGGGTGAAAAATCTCTTCATGGATGCTGCATTCCTGCAACCCCAAATGTGCTCACTCCTGTACATGGTGCAGTGCCAGGCCAGGACTTGGGCTTCTGCATTTGCCCATATATTCCCTGCATGGCTTTGAGTAGCACTCTCAAATATTTCTTTGCCTTGTTTGTTTGTTTGTTTGTTTAACCATGTGCAATTCAGGATGAACACCTTTCTGTCTTTAGGCTAATTAATGAACTGCAAACTTAGACATCTTTAGAAGGAAAGTGCTGGCCATTGGAGGCTGTGAGTGCTGCGGGAGGGAGATATAAGTCCCATCCAGCCCAGGACACAGCTGGGACCCTGAGTTAGTGGAGTTTCAGGCAGGGTGTTGAAGGCCACTTGGATGAAACGTTCTGTGGGTCTGGGACCTTAATCAGCACTTAAACACCCCAGGCAGATAAGCAAATGCATGTGAAACCCTCTGGGCAAGCTGTTGATGAGGGAAAGCAAGTGCAGAGAGAGCAGGAGCAGCACTGGCGAGGGCAAATGCAGTCCTTGGCATGATGTGTGCTCCCTGTGATAGAGCCTGGCCCTCCTGTGCTGAGTGGTACTGGCTCCATCCCATTCTGCAGCCCAGATATGCTTCGAGGCTCTTCAAAGGGATAAAAATATATTTTTAACCTGAGGCAGCTGCCTTTTTTTGTGTGATACATTTTTTCTTGTAGCTCTGGAAGTGACAAGTTGTTTTTCAGCCCCTCTGTTTCTCAGCTGTCTTGGCAGAGGTGCCTAGAGGTCTCAAACCAGATTCCTGAAAATTTTAGCACTGGAAATTGGTAGTCACTTTTGAAAATGTTGGCAAGACGGGCACCTCCCTACAGATGTTAACTGATGGCCATTTGAACAGGCATTTTCCTCAGCCAAGTCCTCGCCCCATTGAAGCAAATGGGAATTTTCCTTGAAAAAGGCCATAAAGAAATTGTTTTCTTGGCAAGTAGAGAGGTGTTTCATGGACTCTACATCAGCATTCAGGAGAACTTCAGCTATCTGCTTAGATTTCTGCCACACTTGTCCCACCCTGCACAAAGCTCTCTTCCTTTTGATCCAAAATAACACAGGAGATGTTTTCCACATGCCATAAGAAAGGACTATAAAACAATTGTTTTAGAGTTTGGTGCCACTCCCTTACAGATATTTAGTGTGAATTGAAATTGGTCAGTAAAAAGGTGTTGGCCAGGATGACAGACAGATTAGGGCTCTGTGTCTTGAGGCTATTACATACCTGCCCATCCCATGCAAGTAAGGATGATAGGTGGCTTCGTTAGTTCATGGATTGTAATAAACAACCATGACTTGCAGCTTTTGGGCAGCATTAAAAAGCATTATCCTGCTGTAGAGGGGTTGTTTGGCTTGTGGCATGCTCTGTGCTGTCCTGACCTCGAGTCTTTCTCTCTCCACTCTTCTTGTTGCTCCCCGGTCCTTTCGCTCTTTCAAATGTGGTCCATCACACCTGTGCTCAGCCTTCTCCTGTGCATGCAGCTTGCCCTGAAAGAAACACTGGTGCTCTGCACATGGGGCTAACCTCTTCTGTCTCATCTCCCTTCCCCTGTGATGAAGCCACCCCTGGAAGCTCCAAGTCAGGATAGCTTCTCCTAAGAGCAGCACCAGATTTGGGAGAGGGAAGAGCTGCAATGGGGCTCTGCCATCGGTCCCAGGTGGACCAGTCCAGCTTGGCAGCAGGGTCAAAGGCATGGCTCACCATGGCTGACTTGGCCTTAGAGAAGAGAGCTTACAGTCAATAGCAGCTAGACCTTCCTGGCTGCTGATCCAGTCTTGCTCCTGTGATGGTGCCTGGGGAGCCAAGACCAATCTCTCCTGTCCCTGGGTGTGTTCATGCACATTGGCTTGCACACTCCACTCCCATCAGTGGTTTTCTTTGGGCTGATATTTGTTAGCATTGGAAAGTGAGAAAAATGAGCAAAAATATTATCAGAAGCAGGTTTTGTGAATGAATCAGCCGACAAGAGGCTTACCAGCTCGCCTGCATTTACTAGCAGAGTGCTTATTTGGGCAGATGTCTATATATTTTAGTTGGAGGGAAGAAGGAGTGAGAATGGATGGGGGAAGACATCACTTCCAGTTTGCTGCTTTTCTGTCAGTTTGTACTGTCTTTTTCTGAATGAAGCAGGGGACTGTGGTGTGTCTGAGAAGCTGCTCTGCTGTTGCCCTTGTTCTTTTGACAACTTGGGGGGCACCAAGGAGAGGAGCACAAAAGAGGTCAGAAGGCTAAAACTCTCCTAAGCAGCTTGTTGAGGATCGGGGCCTGGCCAGCCTTGCCCATCTCTTCATGGTGCATTTTTATTTGATCCTCTCTAAAGGCGGCCTCATGGCCTTCTCTCTTCTCACTATGTGTTTCTAATTAACGGGGAGACTGGCGTATAAAAAGAGTATTCCTGCTCAAAATATTGCTTGTCTGACTCCTAGGATGATGGCCAGATGGCAATCACCAGACAGCAGCCTAGACTTTGAGTTCCCCATCTGGCTATCAAACCTGGTCTCAGTTCTCATCTGGAACCAGAACTGAGAAAAGTAATGGACTTTGCCAGATTGGTTTTGCCCCATGTTTGCTTTTCAGTTGCTACCTAAGCAGCTAAAAACCTGCAGACCAAATGCATTTAGTATTTATGGAAATTGTGAAGAAATTAAAAAAGATACTGGACAAATCCACTGAGGGATGGGTCTTTTGTTGGCTTTTGAATCCTGTGGGTCAGATGCAGTCTTCAGCCATGAAAATGCTTTTACTGCTGGTGTGCAGCACAGACTGGGAATGGTCCTTCTGCTCTCAAGCTGCTGCTGCTGGTCTCTCATGAATGGCAGGCTGGGCTGGATGGCTCTTTGATCCAGCCCACCTGGGCCATCTTGGCATCAGGCAGCTGCATGTTTGCTGAGTAAGTTCAGACAAAACTCTTCTTGCAGTTCCTCCTTTGTGAGCTCAGGGTTGTAATACCTGAAAAGAGCTTAGAAAGCTGTGGCAGAAATAAAACACTTTCTATTATGATTTTTCACTCTGTCATGACAGTAGGGCTATGCCCTGACAAAAGATCATCATGCAGATTCTGAAAAAAGGAACTGTTAACATCTGTAAATGCTCTATATCCTTGGTCCTCTGAGAAGCAGGAGAGTTCCATAAATTAAGCTCTGTTATGTGAGCTAAAGCATTGCTTGCTCGGCATCATGCACAGTTTGATATGATTTCTTTAGATAAGTGCCTGAGTTCCATAATGCTGGAAAGCTGAAATTGGAGGTGCCAGAGAGAATTCTGATGCTGGAAAGTTGGGTGCTACAATTCTTCCTTGGCAATACTGAAAGACACTTCCTGTTTGTCACCACCACCAAAACAGCCTGGTCTGTCCCCGGTGTGGTACCTATGGAGCTGCTGAAGAGTTCTTATATAGAGAGATACAGAGACATACAAAGCCTGGCCTTGGTTACTGCACTGGGAGGTGATGTGCATGTATGGATTCAATCCTAATTTGGGCTGGAATGGACCTCTGGAGGTCTTGCTTCAAGTCCCAGCTTAATTTGGTGTCAGCTTCAATATTATATTCAGCTATAGTATTAGATGTGCTTGCTCAGTCAGATCAGAGCAGGCAACAAGGAGTGATCAGCTGTCACCTCCTAGGCATTTGGAGCAAACAGGAGGAATTGAGATCTGTCCTCATTGCCACTGCAAAGTCCAAAAAGACTGGTGTCTGCAGCATTGTGACCATTGTGTCCTGCTGTGGCAAGGTTTGCTCTCACAAATTCCTGGTGAATTGGGAAAATGCATAAAGCACAGAGCAGAGGAAATGGAAAAAGTCCAGAAATCCCCAGATTCCTGCTAACTGATTTTAAAATGGCTGAACTAGCTGGGATCTTGTGGCTTTCATCAGTGGCAGAATTGTGACTGTTCTACTGTCAGCAGAAGTGGCCAAATGCAGAAGTAGGAGAAGCTAAACGAGTAACAGTGTATGACAAACAGTGGGAAAGATGTTACGGCAAGGATGATGATCACTGGTATTGCAGGATCTCCAAAGGATGTTAGGGTGGCCACACGGCCACAGAACAGAGGCAAGGTATTTTTGAAAGCAGGCCTGAGAATTTATTTTAGCACATGAATATTGAGTAAGTGTTCCTGGAGATACTCTGAGGGATGATAGATGGACTTAAGGTATTGTTACTAATCACTGTGGTTTTAAGTGGTAGAGCTGAAGTACATTTGGCATCTCTAATACAACTGGACTTCTGATGGGAAAATTGCATTCTTGAGAAGTAATTTAGGAGGTCACAGAAAAGCCCAAATGAACTTTTCCACCAGTGATTTCCCCTGCTCTCTAAACTGTCTTTTACAGTGGTAATAACTCCAGAATGAAAGGATCTATTCTCACCTTCCAGATGAAAGAGCTAATGCAATTTAAAATTTTTGCATGCAAAGATTTTATGGCTTGGTAACCAGCCACATCTGAAAATGATCCAGGGCAGGATGAACACGTGAGGCAGCGCCTGACTGAGCTGGACACTTTCCTTGTCTGCCCCGTCTCCTGCAGATAATGGTGATGACCGGTCTGAGAGCATTCTTGCTGAGAACCACGTGGATGGCACCATGGGGATCCTGAGTGGAGCTGGAGGGAGGAAGCCCATGAAGACGGGCATGAAGGAGCTGGCAGTGATGAGGGAGAAGGTGAACGAGCAGCAGCGGCAGATGGGCAAAGTCAGCAAGGCCCATCACAACCATGAGGACTCCAAAAAGTCACGGCTGTCGACGGGCAGGGTGAGAGGGCAGGGGTGTGGGGAGCTAAGGGGGGCAGCTGTGGGCTCAGTGGGAAATGCTGAGTGCAAAGCCTAAGTGGCATCTGCAATAAACTGTCTTAAGAACAGAAAAAATAAATTGAAAGAGAAAAACGGGGAGAAGCAAAAGAGGAAAAGCAAACATTTTTGGCCTGATACTGGGGCTGAACACACCACCTGATGAACTCTGATATACTGGTCAGGAGGCATAATTTTCATTTCAGCTTCATCTCCTGAAGAGGGGCTTCTGCTGGCTCAACACCCACCCCTGGAGGGGTGCTGGCATGCCCTTTGCTCATGGACTGGCTTTCCAAGACCCTTTTTCCCTAGGCAGGCATGGCCCAAGGGGATTTGAGGGGCCAGAAGCAGGGATGCAGGGCAGCCCCAGTCCAGGTTAAAAGAGGCCACAAGCCCCGAGGATGACCTTGGTGACTTTCCTGTAGCAGGGAGAGTGCTCTAAGACCTCCCAGTCTCCTTCCCTGTCCCTGTTATCCAGTTCTTGGCTGTGGCTTCCCTCTAGTGGGAAGCTTGCTCAAGGCAACTAGATGGGATGGGAATGGAGATGGGAAACCACCATAAAGAGTCCACAATATACATCCCTGTAAACGTAAAGAGTATTAATATCTGGGGAGCACAGGGACAGAAAGGAGCTTTGAGTCCTCATGCCTTCCAAGGACTAGGCAAAACAGAAGTTTGAAATAAAATGCAGGCAACCATCAACTTTGAGAGCTCACACACTGCTGCTGCTCCTTTGCCAAAAAATAAAACCTCACTCACTGCAAAAGCAGAGAGTTGTGGACTCCGTTTGGCTCACATCAGGCATATTTCAACCACACTGCCTTGGCTAGAAGCCCTGTTGGGGAGCAAGAAGGATGCCCCCAGAGGCTGGCTTTGGGTTCTCCCATTCCCAGGTCTTCCTCTCCACTCCCATGGAGTCTCACATGCTTTTGAGTTGCACTTCTGGGCCAAAACTGCATCACAGGTGTGTGCTCTGGGCTATGCTTATGGAAACTCTCCTGGTCTGTCTGGACTAGCCCTGCTTCATGTCACTTGTTACCACAAGTGGGAGCCATGGTAGCCTCTCTGAGGTTTCTCCTCTGTATCCAGGACTTGGGACCTGGTATTATGTTGGCTCTTGGCTGCGTCAGGTACATGGGAGATGTGCATGTCTACGCACAACTCTGATTTTGGGTGCCTGGAGGTGAAGTCTGCAGCAGGACCCCATGGCACACCTGTGTCTTTAGGGATGGACATGTGTTCATCCCTGCTGGTGTTCCCATTGTCCACAGTGCTGATGCTGAATGGTACCATTGTTCTGCTATATATATTTTTTTCTGCTTTCTGGGCTGCTTTCAGACCCCTTGTCAGCAGGAGCTGGATCAGGTCCTGGAACGCATATCCACCATGAGGCTGCCAGATGAGCGAGGGCCCCTGGAGCATCTCTACTCCCTTCACATCCCCAACTGTGACAAGCATGGCTTGTACAATCTCAAGCAGGTAAGTGGGGAGAGTGGGAGCTTTGGGGCTGTCTATGCTTCCAGCAGCAGCCCTTGGCTCACTGTCTGTCTCTACCATGTGCAGACACAGAACATGCATAGTTCAGGGCTGGGCTGATACCCTGTGCGTGATGTGAGGTGTGGGGTAAATAGCAAATGCTGCATGTGGCATGGACAGGTTTAGTTACACCCAGGTGCATCTGCAGCCACAGGTTTGCAAGTGGAGATGAAATCCACATCCACACATGGCTGAGGGCAGTACCGGGATGGAGAATCAGTTGATTTCTCCTTCCCCACAAGAGCTGCTTATCTGTCCAGGTCTATTTTCTTGAACTTTGAGCCAGGTCTTGTCCTGTCTGGGCCCTGCTGCAGGAGAAAAGCAGAGAGGCACTGAATACTAACCAGTCTTGCAGACAAAGCAGAAGGCACTTCTGGGAGTCAGGAAGGTTTCTACTGCACTTTACTAGTTTTCCTCCACAAGTTGAGGCTGATCCCACAGCTCCAGGAGGGAATCCTTCCAGTCAGGTTGGGAGTTGGGGTGCAGCATGCTTCTGAAGGTATTTATGGGACCCAAAAGAACTCAGAAAACTTCTGTGTCTGAATTCTGAATTCCTGGCTTCATCCATGCAAAACCACCAGGTGTCACTGGCTGAGGAACGGGGAAAAGATTGCCAGGAAAAACAGCAGAACAACAGCTGGTGCAGGGTTGACTGGAGTCACCTGTGAATAGTACCTGGATATGAGGGTCCCTTATAGCTGAGCCTTTGGAGGGACCCATGCTGTTTTCCTGGCTAGGCCTTTTGCTCACGGCTACTTCTACCCCTTGATCAGAAGCATAAAAAAAAAAAATAGGATGCTCTGAGAGAATCTTCCTCTGTCTGTTCTCCTGTCTCTGTCCCACTTGGACCCTCACCCACTAACCCCTGAAGAGCCCCATGGGCTGGCTGGATCCCCCAGCATCAGCACACTTGGAAGGGCTGGATGGAGCTGAGCTGGCAAATTGCCTGTAAGATGAGCCATGTCTGGGGAATGAACCTGGACACTGCAGTGATGCTTTGTTTGCTGCAGAAATAAAAACAGTCTCTGCTGCTTCTTGTGCCTAGGGAACAAGTCAGCCTGCACTGGCCTGCTTGGCGTAACCTCTGCATCTCCCGCTACACCCTGTTCAGAAATGTATCTGCTGGGGCTGGAGGGATGAACATTAGGTTCAAAGTGCCTGCAGCACTGCAGGACAGGAGGATGACAACATCTGTTAGACCAAGAAACTTTTCTCTAACAAGAAACTTCTCTCTAATTTGGGGGACAGAGTCCAGGTCCAGATGCACCACGGTCCCTATCTCTGTTCTGGGATAAGTGAATCTCTGGTCTGGCTGTAGGGGCCTTGATCTCATGTTTGTTTAGCCTAATCTGCAGGTGAGAAGAATCTTATACAGCTCCTCTGTCAGTCTGTCTCATCCCTCTTTCTCAAGGGATCTTTGTCTCTTTGGATGCTTTCATCCACAAAGGATGCTTTTCATCCAGTTGGCAAAGGGTGATGCGTTTCAGGGACACTTGTCCTTCTGGTTCATTAAAATTGGCTTCTAGGTCCCTGGCACAGCCCCTGGGAAAAGAGGTTCAGCCCTCACCCTGGACTGCTGGAGTAACACTGCTCGTGCAGCATAGACCCTGGGAGGTTTGAATGCAGCATGCCATGGATTTTACCTGAATCTAAACTAGTGCCAGATCCAGAGAAACTCAGATCCTCAGCTTTGCCAGTGCTGGGGCTTTGGGCTGGGTGACCTGGGAAGTGTTTTGTTTTGTCCTTCTCTTGACTCTGACACCTGTCCTGTCGCTCTCCATGCAGTGCAAGATGTCGGTGAATGGGCAGCGTGGCGAGTGCTGGTGCGTGGATCCCATCCACGGGAAGGTGATCCAGGGTGCACCCACCATCCGTGGGGACCCAGAATGCCACCTCTTCTACACAGCCCATGAGCAGGAGGACCGGGGAGCACACGCCCTGCGGAGCCAGTAGACAGATGTGGTCTGGCTCACTGTGGCCCCAGTGCTGGATTTTACATGGGTTTCAGCGTGTCTCTTTAGGCTCTGGAAGAGACTGGGTGCTGCCCTCCTTCGGCTGCCTGGTTCCTGGGGAGGGGAGGGATAACGGGAGGGGAAGGCGGTGGGGGATTTACAAGGAGAAGGGACTGCTTTCTTAGTCTTTCACCCAACATAAACCAGAGAACTGGTCTTTTTTGCTCCTCGCCCTGCAGCCCTGCCCTCCCTGCTGCTTTGTGGCATCTTTCTGTACCCTCCAGCACAGAGTGCCATGTGCTCCCTGACCCCTCCCAGGGGACAAAACCTCTTGCTATGAGTGGGTGAGGGCAAAAAAGCTGAAAGAGCCCAGCCTTTCCCCCTCTTTTTCTCTCTTCCCCAAGACCAAAGACTGTAAATACTGTCACCTGCCTCTTGTGTCCTGCCAGTCAGTCTCTTGTGCCCCAGCCCAGCCATCAGTCCTGGCATGGGATGCGGTGTGGGAGGGAGGGAAGGAAAAAATACCCCGGATTCCCAGCTGGAACATAGCACCACAGTTGGGATGTGTTCCCCAAGGAAACAGCAGTGAGGGAAAGGGCTGAGACAGCTGCCACCTTGCCCCCTAACAATGCTCGTGGGTGCTTCCTTTGCTCGTGCTAGGGCACAACCAACTCCACAGGGACCCGGCTTCAGCCACTGGTCTGGGAGCATGAGGCCTTTGGGTGATAGCAAAGCTAAATGCTTGTTTTTCCAAGGGATTTGAAGGGCTTTTGCACAGTATTTCTTAGGGTCAGCTTATGCCGAGGGAGCTAAAATGAACTTGCTGAGGCTGGGTGGAAGGATGCGTGTGTAGATTTAGGATAACAAGCCAGGGAATGTCTCTCTTTCTCTCATTCATTTTTTCTTTATTTCTAGATAGGAAAAAACAAAACAAAACATCTAAAACCTGCGTTTCCAAGCAGCTGCCCTTGTCCCTCCATTTTTGCTTGGGACTGAAGTGAGCATCTGTTACTCAGCACATAACTTTTTCTTTTTGTAAGTAAATTACAGTATATATCTTGCTTTGTAAAGGCCCACACACACACACACATGCACACACTCTTCTGCCCACATACACATTTGTATAGATGAAATCCAAGTGATTCCAGGTGCTCTGAGAGGTTTTGTGCTGGACATGCTGAGGAGAGATGTCTGCTGTTAATTCACCTGTTGATTTCTTTCTGTACAGAACACACTGATGCTGAGAATAAATAACTTCCCCATTGCCTAAGCAAGGAGTTTATTTTCTTCCTTTTTTTTTTTTTAATATGGATGTCCTTATTAGAACAATTGCAAAAACCCTCTCCTTGGAGTAAACGTCTTGGGCTTTTATTAAATTTGTTGTTTCTTGTCCCCCTTCTTGAACCCACATTTCAGATCCGAAGTGTGAAGGGCACAAGTGGGCTCTGTAAATTAGGGTCCTCATGCTCTTTGCAGGGGTTTGGACGTGGCAGTGGAGGAGACAGGGGAAGGACTCCCTTTGGAGAGTCGGGGAAGGGCATATGTGGATGTGTATGAATTGGAGCACATGAAAGAAGAAAACACACCTCCATGCAAAACCAAGTAACTGTAAAAATGAAGCTACCTGTTTTAACATCTGAGGGTGTTCTGCTTTTTCATATAAAACTTGCACAAGCTGGCTCTCATTTGCAGTTTGTACTTTGTTTGGTTTAGGAATAGACGTTTTCTTATTTGTTTGCCTTCTTCCCTTTTAAGAAAGCTGAGCTAGATAAAGTTGGAATAAATTAAATAGGATGCCAAAAAACTGTTGTCTTTCCCCTCCACAGTGCTTGCAGGACGTTTCTTTGCCTGATGCATCATACACAGATTTGTCCCTGTTCATCCTTTGTCCATGGCTCACAGGCAGTAATGGGAGCTGAGCTTTTTGTTGTTACTGGCCCTGGTTATGTGAGGAGGGAGGAACTGGTGTCACTCCTCCTTTGCCTGGCTATATTCCTGCTATACACCTTGTGAATCTGTTGGGGAAGTGCAGGGAGGTATGGGTTCTTTGTGTGACCAGAGTTTGACTGAGCTGCTCCACTCATCGGGCTGTGGAGAGAGGTCCTGCACCTTTTCCCAAGGTGAGAAGTGCTGCCAAAGGGAGTGTGACAGCAGACCTTGGTGTTTGGGCATCATAGAGAGGCAAACAATAAAAAAAATAGAAAACCTCACGCTACATTCAATTAAAATTGCAGCATTGAAGGAGAAGCTCTTTGTTGGGCTCAACATCCTGCATCCAGGTGGCTGTGGTTTCCTCTGGACTCCCCAAAGGGAGGCAGAACCACTGGGCTTCTTCCCCTTCTGTTTTCTTCTACCCTCTGCCATGAGTTTCAGACTGACATGTTGAGGGGCTTGGCAGTGGTGAGGAGCACCAGGAAACTGTATGGGAACAGGAGGCAGTGAGTGCATGGGGCTGCAGGGGAGGGGAAAGAGGACAGGCACCATGGAGGGTGTAAGCTGAAGAACATGGGAAAAGGAGCACAATTAATACCCTGTTCTGTGCCTCTGGGGTGAGCTGGAGGTGGCTCAGGTGATGCCATGGGGGGGGAATGCTGAGTAGCAGGGTGAGGCACAAGGGTGCTCCAAGCCAGATGCTGCCCAAAGAGGGCTGGAGGTGACAGAGATGCCCAAGCCCAGAGCCCAGCAGTGTCTGGGGCCACCCTCCTGTTCAAAGGCTGGAGGGGAACAAACACGAGCTGTGACATCTTCCCCTGGACCAGGCTGCTCCAGCCCTATCCAACCTGGCCTTGAACACTCCCATGGCTGGGGTATCCACAACTTCTCTGGGCAGCCTGTTGCAATGCCTCATCATCCTCACAGTGAAGCATTTCTTCCCAGTATTTTTAGTATAAAAACCTTGCAATAGTATAATATAAACAATGACATTTAAGATAAAGAATGTCATTAGTGTAAAAATGTATGACTGTGTCTGTGTGCAGCTATAGCTACTTATACACGTGTCTACAGCTCCAGCTGCCCTTAGGGATGTGATTTATTAGCCCGTAGCTGAAGGCAGCACTAACTTTTTGGATGGAAAGCCCAATTTCAGGGCCTCTTGCGGCTGCAAGCGGCAGCACCGCGGCCCTGCCCGGCCGGCCGGGCCCTGAGGGGAAGGCGGGCGGGGCGTGGCGCCGCCTGGTGGCGGCCGCGGCGCCGCGCGGCTCCTGCCCCTGTGCTGCCCCTCGGGGGGGGCTGGGCCCTGTGGGGTGTCCGGGGGCGACGGGGGGTCCATCGGGGATAGGGTGGCTGTGCCAGCTCCATGTGCTGCAAGATGGCTGAGGGATGCATTGTTAGCACAGCCCTGGCAACCCACGGTCCTCAGCGCAGGGGCAAAGGGGATGATTTCGTCTCCCCCCCCGCTCTGCTTTGGGCGCACGGGGTGATGCTGGCAGGTGAATGGAGGGGAAGAGGGGCACAGGAGCGGGGAGCTCAGGGGAGCAGTGGGAGAATGAAGGATGATGGCTGCCTGGGCGGTGGGGCAGGGTCAGGTCCAGCACCGGGGAGGGCAGTGGGATGAGCCACCAAGAGCTACCACAGAGTGTCTGAGGACCACGACCTGGCTGAGCAGCTCCAGGGATGTTCCTGCCATTGGGACATTGGGGCAAATCTTCCAGCGGCCCCAAGAGGTCTGAGACTCAAATAGCACGTCTGCTCCCAAGCTGTGGAGCTCAATAGCATTTAGGGGCTTAACGTCACTGCTACGTACTTTACCCTGGTAAGCTGGTTGAATGTGTGTGCTGTGCCCCACTGCCACATCCATGCAAAGAAAATTCTAAAAAAAGGAAAAGAAATTGTAGCTCTGCTTTCAGGAAGCTGTAAAGTTAAGCTTGCAACTTTTACCAATCACCTAGCAGATTGCTCTAGTATCAAAAGCTCCCCTAAAGCACTGCCACCATTTTACCCCATGCCCTGTACCTCTCTGAGTACCCTTGTGGAGCTGGCTGAGCCCCCCAAGGGACCCAACACAGGTGGCTGTGGGATGCTCGGGGCTGGAGCAGCTCACTGGCAGGCCCTGGCACACAGATGCTCCACGAGGGTCAGGCACGAGCTAACTGAATGCATAACTTTATTAAATAAATGCTTTGTCATGAGAAAAGACAAAGATCAAAGAGTAACATAAATTATAAGTTGAATAAATAGTATACAGCAATCTTCACTTTTTAATAAAATGTGAGATTTTTTTTTTAAGTACAAAATGCTAAACAGAGCATTAAGCTCTTCTTCCATTGTCAGTTTTTCACAAACTGCTTTTTTTTTCCCACCAGTAAGATTATGAGTATTTCTTGTTTACTGGAAAAAAAACAACAAAACAACAAAACCAAAACGAAACAACAGAGCTACCGTATGTATGTAAAGCTATAAAAAGCTACCGTAAAATGTGTAGTGAGTATTGCTTAAAGATAAAAACCAGGCAGGAAACTCGGAATCTGGTGTGTTTTAACAACTCTGTTACAACGGTGGGTAACGTGCATGGTGACATCTGTCCCGGTGGCAGTGGCTGGTGGGGCTGGGGAGAGGGCCACAGCAGGCAGGGCTCCTAGCCAGGGCCAGGACAGCGGTCTGGAAGCGAGGTGAACTGACAGTTCTTTAAATATACAATGCTCCATTCGGGGAAAAAAAAATCAACAACAACAACAACAAAACAAAACAAAAGAAAAAACTAAACCAACAGCAAAGAATTTTCATGGGGGAGGAGAAAAGGGGAAGGGGGGAAGAGAGCGGAGAAATAGTGCAAAATGCTCTTGTACTAGTGGTTTTCGAAGTCCACTGCAGTACAGACAAGGGGTAGCCCAGCCACTGAGTGCCGCTCCCTGGGCAGATGTGGTGGAAGGGCTGTCCTGAGCCATCCTTGTCCTCTCCTTCCCAGCTCGCGTCCTAGATACCAACGTGGGCTCAGTGCAAATACCGCAGACAGAGACCCCTGAGCCTCACGATCCCCCGATGCACAAATTGCCAGCATCTCCTGGTGTGCCTCAATCCTCCCCAGCTTCCAAATCTGCCCCTTCTGGTTCTCTCATCCTAAATGCAGAGGGGTGCTGTGGGTGCTGAGAATGGGAGCACCTCATCCCTGCCACCCCAGAGGGTGACCAAACCCTCCTAAAGTCACTCTCATTCCCAACCCATCCCAGGCTCCAACCCCAGTCCTAAATATTAGTGCAGCCTGTAAACAGCCTCGTCCTGCCGGGAATCCTTAAGGGAGTGGGCAGCTGGGGGGGTCACTTGGTGCCCCATCCTGGGAGCCAAGGTGATCTCTGGGGGTGAGGGTGGTGCAAGACAAATGTCCATCATCCTCCCCCCAGGTTCGTAGGGACAGAACAGGCAATGCCATCCCAGCATGGGGTGTGCAGGGGTGAGGGAGGCTGTGTGGGATGGATTTTGGTACTCTGGGCTCCCAAGGCCATGTATACTAACTTTGTAGGGAGAGGATGGAGCACTGCCTTGTGTCCCCTTCCCAGTGTCTGTGGTGGCCTCGTTGTGACACCACCATGGGGCCCTGTGAGCTAACCCTCACCCAGCAAAAGCATTCTCCCCAAAAGGCAAGGTCCATGGGCATCTACTGCCCTCTGCCTGCTCCCATCCCACCCCAGGGGCATGTCTCCTTTCTCTGCAGCCAAAGGCTTTCAAGTTTTGGGAAATTAAACAACAAAACAAAAAACCAAACAAAAGTAAGAAAGAGGAAGAAAGAAGGAAGGGTGGGTCCTGGGAAAGGTGGTACTGGCCTATGACAGTCAGGATGTTTTGCACAGGGATCAGCAAGCGGACAGTGTCAACAATGGTATCCAGTGGCCCTCGGGGTTAGCACAAGCTCCTCTTCCTCCTGCTGTCACCCCATTCTTCACTCCACTTGCACCCCAGCATTAACCCACCGCTCTGGTTAAACCAACCCTGCTCCATCAGCCTTGCAGAGCTTGGAGGGGTTCCTCTCTCAGCCCCCACCATGCTCCCCTCCAACAACACGGAGTTACCCCATTCCAACAGGCTTTTTTGGGGGCAGATCTACATTTGGTGGCACACCTCCTTTTCAGCCTGGGAAGGTGCTTTGTCCCCAGGCTGAAATGTGTTCTGCTGGGTCTCCATGGAAGTCCATAGGCAAAACTCACCCCCACTGTCCCTTGAAGCAAAATAACTGCAGGTGTCCAGTCCTGCCCTCCGTCAGGGTAACATCCTGGTGGGGGGCCCACGGGATGCTTAGGGGAGTAATGTCATCTCATGGGAGGCTGTGAGGGCTCCCAACCTGTGATGGCAAGAAGCCTTCACCAGAACCCCTTAGTGCTGAACCCCCCTTGTCCCATCCCCACTGGTGGGGCCCCAGTGGTGCTGTGGACCTCCATTTTTCTCTGCCTGGGTCCAGGAAGCGCAAAGGGATTTAGGGGTTCAGGAACCTTCCACCTGAGATCAGCTGTGTCCTTTGGCCCGTCCTGGCTGCCAGCTCCAGCTGTGGCAGTAGGATGTGGTTCTCAGTGGGTGTGTGTCCCCACAGCACCCAGACCCCTCAGCTCCCTTTCCTTTCTTTCCTTCTGTTCGCTGCAGGATCTCCTCCCAGCACCAACATCATGGAGACCCTTGTCATGGATAAGCAACAGGCAAGAGTCCCAAAATCAAATGCAAACGTTAAAAACAACAAATGAGTCAGGAAGGCAGCTGAGGGCTGTCCCAGTATGCCCAAGGCAGTGGGTCTCCATGGTACCGTGGCTGCTGTCACTCAACAAGGAGCTGGGTCCCAGGTTAAAGGCAAGGGCCCATCACAGGATCTTACTGCAGGGTGGTGGGACTCAGCCGTGGCAACATGAGCGGTATCCTCAATGCAAAAGGATGGAGACTGGCGTTTTCCTATCCATGGGGAAAGCTAGAAACCAGCCTTAACAAAAAACCACGATGAAACAAAGTGGAGGTTTGGGGTTTTTTTTCCCCTGGAGCAAACCACATTTTTGGCTGTGGAACAAAACAAAAAAAAAACCCAAAAACCAAAACAAAACAAAACAAAAATCTCCATAGTTGGTCGTCTTTGTGGTGGCAAAGGGTGGTGAAGAGTTTTGGCCCTGATTCCCCTGTCCCCATGTGGGGATACTTCAGTCTGAACAGTGATGCAGTCCTCAGTGTTGATGAGGCCCCGATTCCATAGGCACCAATGCTCCTCCATAACTCTGCTTCTGTGCTTAATCCAGCAGGTTATTATTTGTTTTTGGGATGGGCAGCATATCCCCCAATTGCATATTACATTGAAACCTCCAGATTTCAAGGTGAAGTGTTGCAAGGAGGGAAAGCCACATCAATGCACACACATGTGCATGCAGGTGACGAACATTTTCACACCTGGATGGACAAAGGTCAGAGCCCTGCTTGTCCAAGAAAATTTCTGACCTTCCAATCAAGAGGAACTGGACAGCGAAGACTGTATTTCCTTTTGTGATGATTTTTTTTTTTTAGTCCAGATACTTTCTGGGGGTTTTTGTGCTGTTGCAGGATCTGTGTTTCCCTCCCCAGCTTATCTCCAGACACAAAGTGAACAGTCCACCTTCTCCCTTGCTGAAATCTGCCTGGACTGGAGGCACTCATTTGAGATGGAAATCAACTCAAGTGAGTCCCAGCAACATGGAAAGGACACTCTGGAGGACTGCAAGGGGAACGCTGGTGGCCACAAGATTTTCTCTCAAGACCCTTGAGAAATCAACTAGCTAACACAAAAAAAATATAAAAATAAAAATGAACCTGCCCAAAACCCGTACTGGAAAATCACCAACTTGGAGAGCTTCCTACATCAGGGTGACCTCTGCTTGTGGCAGAGGGGTGCAGGCAGCATTGGGGAGAGGTGCAGGATGGCAGAGCGGCCATGGCCGGTTTGTCTCTGGTTCTATCCTTTCCTTGCTGAGTCCTTGTTGTCAAAAGGCTGTTGTAGATTCCGAGTCCTCAGTTTCTTCAAGGTTTTTCTCCTCTTTTTTTCCTTTTCTCTTCTTTCTTTTCTCTTCTTTTTTAATTTTCTTTTTTTCTTTTCTCTTTTTTCTTTCTTTTCCCTCTTTTTACTTTGCCATTCCTTACTTCTCTCCTTTCTTTCTTTCCCTTTCTGTTTTTTTTTTTCATTTTCCTTCCTTTCTCTTTTTTTCTTTTCCTTTCTTTTTTCGTCTTACATGAGATGAAAGGAATCGGAGTCTCGGGGCTTGGGGAGGTGTGGAGGGGAGGGTGGGAGTCTGGGTAGATAGTGATGGGGCAGAGGGAGGGGATGCGGCTTCACTCCACATTGCTGCTGTCGAACGCGTGACACTGCAGGTCTCCACTCAGGAAGTCAGTCCCCGGCAGCTTCATGCCATACTTGTCCACACACCAACACAACCCACGCTTCCGGCCCCGGGAGGGCTTGCACTGGGGAGACACCCAAGGGCAGAGATCAGGAGCTGGCCACCAGACACTGGGTGGCTCCCTCCCCGGGGATCAGGCCTCACCCCTTTCACATCAGCGATGCAATCCGCACGGTAGGATCTGGCTTCTGCTCTCTGCTTTCAGTACATCCCTATCCCTGCTGCTACCCCAGCCCAGGGTTCTCTGACGCCCCTCCCTCACCAGCTCCTTCAGGATGCTGCTTCAGGCCAGATGGCACTTGGAGCCATCAGCAAGGCCACCCACTACCAAATGTGTCTGGAGATGCTTGCAGCAACACCGCGACTAACCCAGCAAAGGAAAAACCTCCATCCTTCCCACCCAGGGCAGTGACAGAGAAAAGCCTTCCTGGGTGGGAAACATCCTACCTGCTTCCTCTTGTAGAAGCCCTTGCGGTCACAGTTGGGGAGGTGGACAGCACGGGGGACCATCCGCTGGCTACTCTTCAGCTCCTGCAGGGATGCCTCCATGTGCCTGCGGCACGGGCCCTGTACACAGGGAGAGCAAATGTCAGAAAGGAAGCACCTCAGAGAACCTTCCAGCTGCAAAAGCCCCCAGGTCTCTGCAAGTAGTACCCATTTCCCAGGAGTAAAAGCCCTCCCACAGTCACCTTCCCATGGGAGCCTCATGGAGGGAAGGTGAAGGCACCCACCAGCTCAAACTCCTGACGGAGCTCGGGGATGACGACACGAGGGTGAGCCGTGTTCTCAGCCATGCCCATGAACTTGGCCAGGGTCATCTTCTTCCGACGGTCCTTCTTCAGGGCTTCAGCCTTGAGCTCAGAGAGGCGCCCGTGCTTGGGCCGGTAGGCCTTGGGCGGGTAGGTCTCCTCTGTCATCTCTGATGTGGTTGGCTCTTCATGCTCCCGGGACTCCCGTTCTGCAAGGGAAAGGGTACCAAACTGTCATGTCTCCATGAGATGAGTGGGGCTTGCTTTCGCACAGAGAGCCTCCTGCCCAACCCCAGATGAGATCTTTGCACCAGGCAGAATGAAAACAAATAACCAAAGGAATCCCTTTCCCAGCTGCTGCTTACAGCTCTGGCTTTATCCTACTGTGTGGGATGTTACAAGGTTTTTTGTGTGATCTTTGAGCTCAGGACTGGAAGGTGTCTAGAGGGCATGGAGGAGTCAGAGATCTAGGATGCATTTCTACATACGAGGGCCATTATTGTTTTTGTGGAAAAAGACTGTGTGAGGGTCATCCCACCTCCAGGAAGGGCCAAATGATACATAAATGAGGCAGAGAAACTCCTGTCTATCCATGCTGACAGGATTAAGTAACAAATTCATACTTCACCCTGCCTTGAGAAGGCAAGAGCACAAGCCAGGAATAGTTGAAGATGAGACAATTGCAAAGCCAAGGTCAATGACACAGCACAGCCACCATGTGCCTGGGTAGGCACTTCAGCAGTGATACTAAAGATGTGGTTGGCAAGTGTTGGGATCTCCAGGGTCCTCAGCTTGCAGCCCCACTCATGGGATCAAACCAGCCCCCATCTGCTGGCACACACCCAGCAGCCAGCAAAGCCAAGGGTGACACTGCCAAGTAATGCTGCCTGACTGCCACTGATGGTACTGACAGAAAAGGGGGTCCATGTTTAGGTTCTGTCTATGGCACCCATCTTCCTGAAGACTCCCCAGCACAAGCTCTGCTGGCAGGATGCAGTCAGGAGCCCTGAGCAGTTACATATAGGAGCAAGCTGGTGACAGTCTAAACTTAGATGACTTGTGACATTTAGTACAACCACCAGAGTGAAAAAGGGTTATTTTTCCACTAAATTTGAATACAGTTTAAAGCTCCTGAGGTTCCCAGTCTCCTGACCTCTGTGTCGCCAGCCATCCAGCGCTGATGACAAGTCCGTACTGGGACCTGCAAGTGACCATAAGGAAACTCACTGCAGCAGAAGAAAAGCATCAAAGTAGCTGAAATCTGTCCCTGAACAGCATCTCTTGCAATTTCTATGCCAGTGAATCCAGCTCACCCCCTCCTACAGGAGGGGAAAAGGCTCAGGATTAAAATAAAAGCAGATATACGCCCCCAACAAGGCAAACAGGATTCTTTCTGCACACCGACTGTTTCCTGGAGCCCAGATGCAGCACCAGGAGGGAGAAAGGTGAAGAGGACACCACTGCTGCCCAGGGATGCCTGAGGATGCCCAGCGGGGGGGACAGATGAGATGCTCAGTGGCAGATGGCAACGCCAGATTGTCACACACACCTCAGCTGGGGGGTTTGGAGGTGACCGAGCGGATAGGCTGGCCACAGGGTGCCCAGGCCAATCACAGGGACAAGTCTCCTATTCCTCCTTGCCAACATGACCTTGCATTCTCCCAGCAAAAAATTGAAATTTCTCATGGCCACTTATTTATTAAAGTGGCCCTTTGTTTTTTCTGTTTCCACAAGAACAGCACTGGACCAGTATCCCCAACTCTACATGCTCCTAACTGCCAAGAGCAACATAAACAACCCCCTGCACCATCCCCAGGACCTACGTGGCTCCCCCAGACAGGATCATTTTGGTATTTTGCCCCATGATGCTCATATGCTTGGGGTTTTATTCCTTACTGCAGGATTTAACTGCCTGCCCAGTTCAGGGCTCCTCTATTCTAAGAGGATGACAGACAGTGGATAGAGAAGAAATTGAGTAAACTGGGAATTACTCTCCAGAGAATGAAACAATACAGGGTACAGCTGAAATGCATTCTTTTCCGCAAAAGATATTCTGGCAGCTCAAGGTCCAAAAGAAGAACAGAGGCATCTGCAGTGACTAAGCCCTTCTTACGGCAGTGAAACACGCTGTTTTCTGTCCCAGGAATCCCCTCTGGCACCCATGTCCAGGGCTGGAGAAGGTGCTGCCAGAGTATCTCCCTGGGCTGCCCTACAGTAATAAGGGGAGGGAAGTTTCACATTGGTGCTGGCACAGCTCATTACCTCCGCAATAACAAATAAGTGAGGTACAGCATCACAGGGCAATCCTAACAAATAAAAACAAATAACAAATAAAGGATACAAGGCAGTGAGGATTCAGTAAAAAAAAAAGTACAGGGTGTCCAGTCCCCAGGACTCACCATGCAATGGGTGTTTGCAGCAGCTCAGACTGCTCATATAGTCAGCAGCTTTATCCTCTTGCAACCACCTTATCCCTCCTCTCCCTGCAAGCTGCCAGCAAGCCAGAGTGAGCTGGGGACTAATGTGGAGCCCTTTCAGCAAGGATAGATGGGAGCCACAGGAGCCCTGTGCTTTTGCAGACAACTGATGTGCACTAAAAGCTGCCCAGATCCCAACCTGAGTCCAGTGCTTTCTGCAGGGCTGAAAAAGCACCTGGAAGTGACCCACTCCACTCTCCCTGGCATGCATGTGGGAATATATGCTTGGGATGTCATACAACAAGGGATAGAAGTGATGGGACTCCTTCATCTGTGACTCAGCGATGGTGTCTAGTTTGGATCTTTATATCCCAGTGATATACAGAGTTATCTCCATGGATGCCTTGAAGGGATCCCTTTCCTCCATCCTCTTCTGCATTTTATAGCCAAATTTCCCTCAACAACAAGGCTGATGCAACCCCTTCTTCTAATAAGCCAGTTTTGACAAACTGGAGGGCAGAGGTCTCTGACGGAAACTCCTGACAAGGTCTGGGCAGCTGGTAAGGGGCCTTCCCAGTGCCAAGAGGAGAGGGAAAATCAGAGCCAGGGCATGAAGCACCTTCTCTTCCCGGCTGGCCCATCCACCTCAACCTGCACCTGCCCACTGCCACCAGACCAGTCACATCAGCATCTCCAGAGCTCCTGCACCCACCTGCCCATCCTCACCCACCAGCTGATTCATTAATCTGTCTGCCCCCAGGCTGGCTCATGGCAGGCAGCATTTGGCACAGCTGTGCCTCCATGCCTGAGGAGATGCTGGCAGGAGCAACACCCAGTTTCCCCAAATGAGCCCTACTTGTGTCAAAGACTCAGGAAGGAGTTTTGGCGGGAGTTCCTCCTCCCTCACTGTCAGGTTCTGGCCTGCCACGGAGCCCCTTCCCACCTACTCCCATCTGCCTGCCAGCCTGAGGGCCACCTTCAGAGGCAGAGGTGCCTCTTTGGGGGCACATAGCATGGGCAAAGCACGGTGCACCCCTGTGGGCTCAGGCCATGGGCAGGAAGGCCCTACCCATGGTGTCCCCAGATGAGGACAGTGGGAAGCAGGAGGTGGGTAGCTTGCACAGCTCCTTTCCTTCTCCCCACAGCTCAGGAGGGGATCACCTCCCAAGCTTACTGGCACAGAAAAATGACACAAAAGAATGACACTGCTAGCCAAGCTGAGGATGCCTGGCTAGCTTGGAGGTGGCACGTGGGCTGTAGCCACTTCAAAGGGATGTTGGCCGTACAGCCAAGACAGGAGACTGAACTCAACTCAGAGCCACCCATGGCTTCATGTCTAGTCTGATTCACTGTTGCCCAGGGAAAGAGAGGCAAGAATCTGGAAAGGCTCTTGACCCAGGCCAGGCCAAAAGGACTGCGCTGTTGATGTCTTAATCCATGAGCCCTGAGAGGCAGAAAACACCCACAGCAGAGCATGGGCTGTCCTATGCCCTGGGCTGAGGCATAGTGTCTTCTCCCCGCTCCAGGCTAGCCAGAGGAAGCTCCCTAACAGGAATCATTTCCAACCATTCCCTGCAGAAGGGAAGGGGAGTAGCAAAATACCAGGCACTGTTTCTGGGAAGCCACAAATTGCTCCTGTCTGGATGCCTGCTGTTCTTAGGAGATACCACCCAGAGCAGACTACACATCATCCTGCCCCACATCAAAACACAGCCTGGTGCTCCTGGGCTTCAGATGCTTTGGACCCGTGTGAGTTCCCAAAAAGGTGGTGGGTGCACTCACATGGGGGAGCAGTGTGTGGGAACACTGCATCCCTGCCTGCTGACATTACAGAGTGGAGCACGAAACTTTTTCCAAATGGCTGGGAGGCTCTAGGTTTTGTAACACATTTTCACTGGTTTCTGGCAGAAAGGATCTATTGACTGCTGCTCCTAATGAACTGTGCTCATTACAGCCACAGCCCACTCCTAGAGGACTTGCTGTCCTGTTCAACCCCAAAAGCCACATACACCTAAGAAGTACATGCACAACCACAGCACAACCCTGCTAAACAGCCCTCTTGATTATTATCATGATCATTATTATTTACAGTATAGGCACTAACATAATACACCACTTAAACAGGAAGGTGTTGGAGAAAGACTTGATGTGGATCTCAGTTAAACCTCTAGCACAGGAACAAAACAAGTGTCACTCGTGGAGACTCTGAGAATTTGCGCAGTCCTTCCTCTGCCCCAAACTCAGCCACCTCTGTTCAGAGGTGCTCATTGCATATGGGGCTTATACAGGAATTCCGTTCTTAGGTACCTGGCCAGTAAAAACCCTGAGTGTTTTCCCCAGCTGCCCTTCCCATTTGTTGCCACTCCAGAGGAGGGGACATGCTTGACCTACACCAAAACTTCCTGGTACGGGCAGGCAAATTCCTCCCTGACCTGGACTTGCACCTGTGGCCATGATGGGAAAACAAAATTCCTCCTTCCTGGTCAGGACACAGGGACAGCCACTGTTCTTGCATTCCCAAGATACACGCAGGGAAGGGATAATGCAGGCAGGAAAGGGATGCAAAGAGAGAAGAGTCATCTCATCTTGCACCCTTTGGCAGTTGGAGAGTACAAGTGAGCAAAAGCATTCCTGAGCTCCCCAGAGGCCACCAGACTCAGCCCAGGCAGAAGCCCAGGAGCTTTCACCCCCCTAATGACGAGAACAGCTCGTTTACATTCCTGTCCCAGGCACAGCCCCCAGCACGGTGGCGACTGGCCCCCAGCCCTGCTGGGGTGGTCAGTGGAGCAGCCCAGGCGCTGGGGTCACTGCTGAGACCACCGCCCTGGTGAGGTCAGGCAGTGAGCTCAGGCAGCCGCCCAGCCCGAGGCCATCTGGCACCCACCGGAGGCGGAGCAGCCAGGGCTGAGGACGGAGGCTCCAGCCAGTCCCTCCACTAGCCCAGGGTGTTGTCTGCGGGAGAGCCAGCTGCAATGTGCCTTGGACTTTGAATGAACTTTTGTGCTTTGGTGGGGTCTTGGCATCAGGCCAGCACACTCTATCTGGTAGGGACTGGCAAGGGAGCATGCTAGTAATGCTTGCAGGTGATGAGAGGCTCAGAGGAGACACCACACACCAAGAAGGACAGAATAACAGCAGCCCTGCTGGGACTGCCACCCCACCTCCCAGAAGTCTCAGCAACATGCAACAGAGACTTAAAACAAATCTATGTCACGTAACACCCGAATGCTAACACTGAGGTGTTCTGGATGGCCAAACCACGTTGCAGAGATGTTGCACCCTCCAAATTGTGATCAGCCCCATCATTTGGCTTGGATGATGATTTTAGGGTGGAACAAAAGTCCAGTCTCCTCTCCTGTGACTCCAATGATCACACTTAGGCCTCCAAAGGTCTGAAGTTAAGAAAGGTAACTCCCATCACCTCTTCAGTCCTGGTCCCCTTGCAGCCCGTGATGTAGTTCCCATGGGCCAAGCTGTTTTGCAGACACAGGAGCAGTAATAAGAAAACACAGACCCTATTTCTTTCCCTGGGAATTAGGAACTTCAACAGCTGCCAAAGGCAGCAAAACACTTTTGTGATTTGCAGAGTGTGGAAGGAAGCCTTCAGCAGTCAAAGCACCATGAAGTGCTCCCAGAAACACCCACTCTGCGCCACCACACCCAGTCACCTACCAAAGACATGATCAGAATGCAATCAGTCCATGGCTCAAAAGCCACACAAGCTTTTGGAAGAGGGACTCCAGGCTATTCCAGTATCCTATACCCCTGTGACAACATGGAAGTTGATGAGACCTCACTCCCTGATTCCACTGAGACACCTTTTAAGGGAGGGATATGGATCAGTAAGGCCAAGAGATGAAAAGAAGAGATGGAAAAGCATCCAGAGAGGTGCCTTGGAAGGCTAGGACTTCGCTCCATTTTATTAAGCCAAGAGCCAGGAAGATGCTTGGGAACAGCTCAGGAGTACCTGAAGAGCTTCAGAGAACAGGCATGGATGGCAGAGGGATGTGCTATTCTGTGGCCTTTTTTTTTTAAGTTATTGTTTGGGCTTTGCTGAACTAGCCTGGAAGACCAGCTCTTTCTCAGGTGATTAATGTCTCCTCAGCATATCCTGCAGATGCAGATTCTGCTGTATCAGCCAGGGCTCACCTGCAGAGCATGAATATCAGGTGCTTGGGCTGCCCCCAGGTTCACACAGGATTCATGGGAAAGGGAGATCATCATCCTGATGACCTCAGTGTCCTCATACAGAGCTGGATGGGGGAGAAATGCAGCTCAGCATGTGGGAAAGGAGCTCTCAAGGGAACCAGCTCATGTTTTGGTCTGCTCTGGAAGTGCAGGACCTATCTGCAGGAGTGGATCTCTGGGTCAGCACAACTTCACAGTGCCAGCAAATGCCACGGAGGTGGAGAGGTACAGCTATGGGAACTGTAAGCTTAAGGAGGGATCTATGTTGCTATGTGCAAGATAGTACTTTCCTGAGTTGCCCTTCCTTACTGCAGTCACAAAATAAAACTCTCTGAGAACAACTCTGTAGAGCAAGGAAAAAAGCAGGTTTGGATACAGGGAGCTTCATGATGGAAGCTCCTTCCCTACACACTGCTAGCTGTTAGCTCAGCAGTCTCCAAGCACTCATGCTGTGCTGGAAGAGCCAAGCTTGGGCCCCAGCTGGTGGGCTAGACTTGAAAGACTGTGCCTGAACAGCAGGTGTTGTCTTTGTCTCTTTCCAAGGACTTCCCAAATTTGTTTACAATCAGTTCTCCATGCAGGTGTGGGAGTTTGCAATGCACATATAAGACACACCAAAACCAAGTGAGGGTCTGAGTCAACAGGCAGTATAGTCAGAGACTCTGGGTTCTCATGACAATGATTTCTGTCCAAGAGAACCCAAAATATCTAACCAATAAAAGAATTGGGAAAATTTCCAGAGTTTCACCCTCCAGTAAGACAATGAGCAAATGTCCATTTATTTAAATTAAATGATGCTGATGTGTACCATCTTGCAAAATTTCAGGCAGTCTGCTGCTAGATAGCTGCTTATATCAGCCTGACATTTCCTGAACAAAGTTATCTTCCAGAGAACTGAACTGGCCAGTGGAGGGGAAAGAAGTATTGCAGGACTAGATTTATATCAAGAAGCTCCTGTTGCTGATGCACTGGTGATAAGAAGATAAAACATATTTCCTTCACATCATCTGGAGCCTGCAGATGTTCCCCATTTCATATGCTGAAACTGCAGAAGAAGCCGAGACCTGAATTATGACCCACAGAAATCTAAATAAATCATCTTTCAATATCGGAGTGACCAAGACATATTCTTCCTTCCTGGAAAAGATGAAGTAATTCAGCCTTTCCTACTCTCATATCTTTTCCAATAAATCCACCCTAGTGGCAGATTTCACTGGTTGCAATAAAGGAGGAAAAAACCCATACCAAACTTCCAAGAAACTAAGAGGAGAAAAGATTAAAAAACAGAACACTCAGAGAAGACTGCATGACAGTCTCTGCCTAAATGACAATAAGGGTGAGGAAAATCTGGACTGGCTCCTGAAAGGCGTCACTGAATTGTTTACCAGCAGTTTCTCCATGAAGCTTATTCGTGACAGAAAGATGAGGAAACACGTGTTTTAAGGTTCTCTGAATGAAAACAAAACATTGTTTGATCATCTGGCCACCAGAGATGACTTGGAAAAAATCTTTCTGTGCCTGCAGAAATTCAGGAGGTGTGATGGGTTGGAACCCTAAAAGTGTCCATCAACTGTTATTGCATGAAAAAGAAGCAGGCAGGGGGACTTTGTGGATGCAGGTGGCTCAACATCAGCAGTGGAGGAAGTGTAACTAAGCGAGAAGGAGTAAGTAATTTGCCCTCATGGACTACATGGGGCTTGTCTTTAAAACTTGGGTGAACAGTGGTATCAATATACGTGAGACATCAAGAAACCTAGACTTAAAAGCAGGTGCTGCCAGGATGCTGATGCTATTTTGGTTTCTGAAGCCCAAGTATTACAAACTATAGTAGAGCCAGGTGCTAAGAAGGCCTTAGAAGGTGATCCATAACCAAAAGAGTACTGCTGGTGGCTATCAAGCTCTGGGATGTCACTGTTTGATAATGTAGCTTTTTACCTTAGGAACAGTACAAAATTAAACGGAAAATCCTGTATTAAAGGAGAGGATCCTGAGAAAAGGATGTCCTACCAAAAATGCAGTCACTACAGGTTATGCTAAGCTCTCTGGCCTGCTAAAGGATGAAGGTGGCTTTTGCCTTTTGGACAGGGTTTTGAATCTGATTTTGTTTCACGTTGAGCAGAAGTTTTAACAACTGTCCTACTGGAACTGAATCCAGGAAATGTTGCTCCTGCCAGAAGCTGGTGGTCTCCATCCCAAGACCTGTCCCCACAGATTGTTATTGAGGGTCTCTGTTGGCCTCAACAGCAATCAGGAACTGCAAGAACCAAAAAAGCCAAACTCCTTGCTCAGCACAAAGAGAGAGGCAAAGGCCCGTCAAGGTGGAGTGTGGAGATGCACCTGTCTCAGGCGTTGGACAAGAACTGTTACAACACCAGAAGTATTTCAGATGTGCAGCTGTGTTTGCAAACTCCAGCCTAGCCTGGATTAACTTCTAGGCCTTCAGCCTCACCTTCTGTTTTGCCTTAAACCAGATGGAAAAGCTGTGTGAGATCATCCATTGCTCATGTCTGTGTCAGCACCAGATGACACATCATCACATGTACCATCCATCCTGACTATTACCACCTCTGAGGGATGAAATTTCCAACCTCTGCCCTCAGGACTCCTTTCTTAATGGCTCCTTCTCTCGGAAAGCCTTTGCCTGTAGTAGGCCTGGATGTTATTTAATCTCTCAGTCCACCTAAGCAGGACCACAAAAAAGTACCAGAAGCTTGACATTCACACTCTGACAATATTGATAAGGAGAAATTTGCCCAAGCTTGATCCTAAAGGATGACTCTTGCCTCTCTTAGCCATTTTCCACCCTGTACCACTGGATACATTAGCAATTTCTTTTGGTCCAACACAGTGCAAAGATGCTTTTGAATATTAAAAAATCACCACGAGTCTCTGATAGACAAAAGGGTATAGATCTCCATTTTGGGGTCTGAAATTCCATCAAAGACAACTGATTACCCCTTGCCACAAGGTCTGGAGCCTTTCTGGAATGATAAAATCCTTGTTGCACTTTGTTGTTTCTCCTGCAACCTCAGGCCACTGCTGCTTTTACAAAACCAAGTAACTGGCCACTGAAATGGTTATGAAATGATGCAGTAAAATTTCACCCACATCTACTATTTCATCAGGAAAGAAGGACGCACAAATAAGAGCAATGACTGTATGTCACTTTGTATTTTGATAAAATATCTTAGGATATATATGTAGATGTGGTAGCAGCATAATTGACTGCTGGACAGGTATAAGACATGCAATTCTTCCCTAGCAGAACTTTTTTTCTTTCCCAGCATCTCCTTTAAATTAGGAAGTGAAAGCCAGGTTCCATAGTTTTCACTGGCTTATTTAATTACAGATTTTCATCATTAGTCTAACACATAACATCTGATTTCTTAAGCATGAATAATAAATGGCTCTGTTGATTTAATTGTCCTCTGATGAATCCCATCTGTATTTGAAAAAATAAAATATTTCTGCTGTTTTTCTACAAAAAAGAACTATGAATATTGGCCAACTTTGCCCCCAAAGTTACCTTTAAGAAACATTCCTTCTTCTGTTTAGCTAGGCAATCATTTCCCTAAGTATCTGTCAGGATTACTTTCTTGCCCTTAAATAGCAACCAGACAAGTCATCTCCATCAACATAACAATTATCTCCATCATCAAGCCAGCTGTGTCCATCCAACAAGCAAACAAACCAAACTGCAGCAACAGCCCTCGAGGCTCAAAGTTACAAAGAGCTCTCCAACTCTACCAGAGCCAACAGCCTTTGCCTTGGCCCCACAGTCCTTCCAGGACTGAGGCAGCTGGTTCCCATTGTGGGGAGAGGTGCCTAAAAGCCTTTGATTCTCTGGCCCTAGAGGAAAGGTGCCCAGCATCCTGCAGGATCAAGGCCTGCCACACCAACAGGGAACAGTGTGCCAGTTTGCTGTGGGAGAATCTGACCCCCATTCCCACATTCTGCATGGAAGAGACAGTACCACCAGGGTGGAGTTACAATGAAAAATGATGGGAATATCAGAGGGGTCTGGAGAATAAGGACAATACTGAGAGCAAGGCCTTGTGCACCCGCACACAAGAAATGCCTACTGACTTCACAAGCATAAATTTAACATGCCTCCTCAAAGTTTAATCTGTTAACCAGAGTCTCTCTCTCACACTTGTCCTGGATACATCACAGACAGAAGATTTACCAAAACATGCTGAGAAATGGATTCCTTGAGAGCAAATTTGCTCCCGTCAAATCACTGAGAGTCCCAAATTTCTGCAAATACATTATGCTGGCTCCTGCTGGGATTAACTTCAAGTAGTGGATTGACATGAACACTAAGCGGTTCCCTTAGATCACTAGCATCAAAGAGACACCTCAAAAACAACATCTTGCTGAGAGTTGCCTTGGCTACACAGCTGAAGGAACACAGCATCTTGTGAGGGTTGAGTGGTGAGGGGATGGGGGATGTCACCAGATATGATGAGACCCTTCCAGGATGACCTGAGGCATGAATCATGAACCGTGCCCAGTGATCTTAAAAGGGCAGCCCCAAGATCCAGGAGTGCTGGCACAACTGCTGCCCCACTCCATGTTCCTGCCCCATCTATCACCCTGGGGAGACCCAGTGTGGAGGCTCATGCTCACTGGACACAGTGGGCCAGGTCTTAGGGGATTCCAGCATGGGGGGTCAGGTATTACTCTCCTCCTCACCAGCAGAGCCTCCTCATACTTTTGACTATTCCTGTCCTGATGATAAACATATAATATCTACTTTTTCCCCGTAAAAAACCTCCTTATAAATGACTAGGTGGTTATCAGGCCGGCTGCCAGTGAGTTCACACAGGCCAAAGATGACCTTTCGATCATCTGTGACCTCTGCATGCATCATGTCTTTGGGTGCTCTGCTCTGCTCTTTAGCTTCCTCTGCTCAGTGCTGGAGGCTGTTTCTCCCCCCCCTCAGTTGCTACATTTCAGCAAATGAGCCATCTCTTCCCAATTCAGTTCTCCTTTCACCTCTTCCTGAAGGCCAGTTGTTGCTGCCTGGGCATGAAGAAGTTTGCAGGATCCCAGAGACCGAAGTGCCCCTGGCACCATCTCCTTCCACCTACGACACCAGGCATTACTGCCCTGGGAGGTACACTGGCTGTCCTTTGCAAGTGAACACTTCACACCTTTGCTGTGGAGAATTTGCTTGTTTGACATGGAAAAATTTGCCCTCAAGAAATCTCTCAGTGTATTATCTTAGTCTAGCCAGAAAACATAAGCCACCTCCAAGCAGAGGGGCTGAGTTTGGATCCACACAGCTGGCTGAGAGAATAGATCTTGCATCTATCTCCTTCCTCACCTCCCATGTTTGATATGCTCACCTGGTGCATCTCATTTCTGAGCCCTCGGTGGGAGGACGGGGTAGGCTGATCTGTACGCAAGTATCTGATCTTCATGGCAAAATATCGTGTTAGCCATAACCAGAACCCCTGCATCTAAGAGAGGTTTGTGTGTGCTGCGGGGAAATCATTCTGCCTCCAAAGACAAGAATGCTCTGTGTGTGCTTGCACACCTTAAATGTTTATGCAGGCGTGTGTGGGCGTGTGAACACGGGTACATGTGTGCATATGCTCACACGCATATCTTCCCTGTGCATATTAATCTTGCTGCTCTGCAGCCCACATCGAGCGGCAGGTGTGCTCCAGCCAAATTCTCCACTTATGTCTGGCCTTGAATTTGCACTACTAAGTGCTTGGGTCAAAAAAGAAAAAAAAAAAAAAGGG
>WAAE01006622.1:0-33487 GCA_013400495.1 Nicator chloris | reverse complement strand
GGGGGGGGGCCTGGGGCAGGATTTGCTGTGCCATGGGCGGTTTTGTCTGCCCTGTGAGTTAGCACAGGGAAACGAGCTACAACTGTTCTTAGCAGCTCACCCAGCTGAGAGGAGGACGGCAAGCCCCGGAGGGGCTGAGGTTCCCGCCACCCTTCCCAGGCTGCTCCCAGGATTTGCAGTTTGCACGGAGAGTTTTTCAGTTTGTTGATGTAGCAGCTCCCACAGCTGCTCCTGCATCTGCGCCTCTGAGGGCCCGGGGCGAGCAGAGCTTGCAGCGGTCGTTAGGAGGAAGCAGAGCACCGCGCTCCGTGTGCAGCAGCGCCGGCTGCCGCCTCCCCTCCTCTTCCTCCCCCTCCGCCCTGACACGTGTGACAAGCGAAGCGACAGAAGACACCGGGGAATGTCTTGAAGCTGGCACAGAAGGTACCCCGTCTTTCCTACCCCCTTTTGTCAAGCCTGAGGGGACACCCCGCTGTCAAGCAAACGCTTCCAGTCGCACACGACTGTGCTCATGTCACTGACGTGCCAAAGCCGCGACGATCATCTGGGCTCAGGATGCTGCTGCTGCTGCTGCTTAAATATGACACAAGGAGGCACAATGGCCTCCTCCAGCATCCCTCAAGTTTGCAGAGGCTCCCGTTTGAGACCAGCCCCTGCTCTCGCCGTGGTGGTGCAAGCCCTGGAGGGGCTCCCTGCACGGCCCTGGAGTGGGTCCAGGGCTGTGTGGAAGCTCGGGGCCAGCTCTATCACTCATGCACGCACGCACGCACACAGCCACGTCTTTTCTCCGGTGAACTCTGCTGGCACTCGGCTGGAATTTCATTTGGATCAACTACTTAATATTCTCTCTCCTTCCTTAGAAACCAGGCTGCCGAAAAATCCTTCCAGCCAAGGCCCCTCCTTTCCTGTTTGAACCACCCCATCCCTTCCTCCCCCGTACACACACACACCGCAGAAACCCAGCTCTCTTGCTGGCACCTGATGGATTTCACTCTCTCTCTTTTTTTAATATATTGTTATTGAAACTGCAGATCAAAAGACAAATGGAGATTTTCCTGTTATGTGTCTGAGGTTTTGCAGACCTGTTGATACTAGCTTTCACCTTGACAGCTGGGAGCTGCTTTGCTCAATGGACCTGCTGCTCGCACCAGCCGGGTCCCTCCCGGAGTGACATGTGCACAAGCCAGCGCATCCCGAGCGCCCTGCTCCCATGACCCCTGCCCTAACCCTCACCCTCACCACGGACCTCGGCATGGAGCTGCCCACCTGCCTCGCCACATCCCCTCTGCTCACCCCTGAAGCCCTGCATCCCCAAATGTAGAGCAGGCGAGTACAGGAAGGGGGAATGGGGTGGGGGGAAATATGTTGGGGAGCAATAAAGCACAGCACCAAACACAAGCTGCAGGAAATTTGGGCTTGGCAACACTCCTCCTCCTCCACCTTTCAGCTGACGCAGCAAAGATGATTTTCTTAGGGCTAATTCTGCAACCCCCCCTCTTTCCCCTCCTGGTTATCGTTGGCTCATGGTTTCATGAGGAAACTTGCCAAGTCTTGCTTGCTTTCTAGAAAGAGAGCAGGAATGAGAGAGAAGGAAATATTTGACAACCTTTGTTTTTCCATGAGCCTTTTTGGGGCAGCAGGCTCCAATCTGTGCCCTCCACTCCCTGGTGCTCAGCCTGACCTTGCTGTCTCAGCAGGAGGAAGTCTGGCAGGAGCACACGGGAGAAAAATGGAAAGATGTGGTATATTTCAAAGGAAACCTAAACAAAACAGAGAAAACCCAGAATCCTGCAGCCTGTGCCATAAATGAAGCTCATTCATGTTTTTTTACCAGGAACAGTCAATTGCAGACGTGATGTTTGGCTTTCAGTGAAGGACAGTGTCTGACTGTTGCAGGCAGAAGGACTACAGGGCCCATCCTGTCAGTACCTACCTATCCATCTACTTAAAACAAGTCCTACTAAGGCTCTTTAATCCCATACTTGCTTTCATTTCAGATCTCTGAACAAACCAGGAGGACATTCTGCTCATTACCTCTAACATTTCTCAGTACCACTGTGCCCAGCATATATATGAGGAAACTGAGGCATGGTACCTGCAAGCGTCTTGCCCCTAAGCAAGACAACTGTTCTACAGGAGAGCTAAGCCTGGCCTCCCAGGCTTTGGCTCTTGCAGTGCTGCTCAATGCATTTCTACCTTGTCCATAAGAAGGAAAGTATCTGCAGTTTTAAATTTGGCCAGCATGAAGGCAGAAATAGATAGAAATGCAGTTTGATCTAGTCCTTGCCACTGTCACATAGCTTATTTTGCAGAGTGCTGATTTTTTCTCAGTGGTTTGCAGCTCAGGGCCAATTTTGGTCATTGATAGATGGGACGGCCAGGCCAGCTTCCCCAGTGCACGGTCCCTGTGCTGCTGTCCAAACTGGCAGAGGCCAGAAAGTTCAAGTCAAACTTAATTTCTTTTCTTGCCCTGTTGCTTAGAAACATGCCTATGAAAATATACTTTGTTCTCACACGCTACCAGTCAAATGCCAAGTGACTTTTTTTCCCCTCTCCCATCCTCAGGAATTCCTGATTTATTTTTTATTTCTTTTTTGCAATTCCCTAAATCTTAAGAGGAGCCTGCTGGTCTCCTGTGGCTTCTTGGAGCAGGCTTTCCAATCCAGGCTCATTTGCCATCTGTGAACAAAACCCATCGAAAAGAGGCCCCTGTGGCACTTGGGGAGTCCAAACTGGAAGTGCAGGTAGTGCCAGGGGGGTTGGTTTGCACAACAAACCTGCCACTACTTTCCTGTCCCTCTCCTTGTTCATTCAACAGGTGTTCCCCATCCCAAGAAAATCAAAAGCAGCAGAATTACAAGGGACCTGGCTAAAGTTTTCACACAAAGCACCTGCTAAAGGACCAGTTTCCTTGGGAAGTGTGAGACAGGTGAAACGGAAGGATATTCATGCTGGGAGCCAAGCGCCAAAGCTTTTTCAGGTGTCTGTATGGGGCACTCTCAGCACAGGCACAGGGGTAGGCCCTGCTCTCCTGCTGGGTTTCAGCTGCACGGCTTTGCCTTCCCGACCACACTGCCTGCCCCTGGCCACGCACACACATGTGCAGAGAAAATAAACACCAGGATGACGTGCTCCAGGATACTTGGCCTATCTCTGCTGACAGTGGTTACTGCCCAGCTTCCTGGGCTCCACGGCAGGAACGTGGCTCCTGGCCTCACTCTCTGCTTCCTGTGCAGGTCGGCTCCCAACCCTCATCCCTTATAGCTGCCCTTCAAAAAACCAAGCTCAGCTTTGCTGTTTCTGGCTGATTAAAGGGAGTTTGGACATCTGATGTCATTCAAGGGAGGGGGGAAGTTATTACACACAGAATTTGGTTTTGCTCTGAAGGATGGTGCGTAGCAACGCAACCACTGCCTGCAAGCAGCAAAGGGGAAAAATAATAAAAGCATCACAATTTATTAGGTGCTAGAAAGGAGAAACGGATTCCCGTTGCATGGGTGTAAGCAGACACTTGCTAACAAGGAGAAATGACTGTTTCATGGATAAGAAGAAGTGAGAGTTTCTGGTTTTGGGGGTTTTTTTTTGCCAAATGGTCCCTCAGACATACAGACACCCTCCCTACCTCCCCTTCACATCGTGGCAGAAATACACATGTATTTGGAGGAATATAGGGAATCTGTCCTCACATGAGCTACAGGTTCCAGAAATGGGAGTGAAATGAGTGTCAAAATGAAGGAGTGCTTTCTTTCATGCTTTTGTCACGTGCAAGGTGCAAACACTTCAGAAGCTTGGCCTTGCACTGGTGTTGCCATGCTCGACTTCATGCTTGCTTTTAACCTGTTCTTGCCCATAATTAGCCACACCACCATTATTTTTTGCAAATGCATATCCCATCCCTAATGCACCTGCTCTCTTCATCTCCCTGAGCTAAAGCCCATTGCCCAGCAAAGATGTCCAGCAGCTGGCAGACAGAAAGAGCTGGCTGTAGTGATTCCAAGGAGGAAGTGTGAGGCAAAGCAACAAACCTGGGAGTGGCTGAGGACTTTGGGAACGGGGCTGCTGGTTGTAAGGAGATGCCCTGCTCTCCTCTGTACTTCAATCTGCAGAGATCAGCTCAGACCCCAGAGCAAGGTGGCGGATATGGTGATTGAAAGTTGTCAGGAAGAGGGCTGAAGATGGATGCAGGAAAGATGTAAAGGATGCAACTGGGGAAGGACTGGGATGCAGTTGTGACTAAAAGGGTGCATCTGGGAAGCGGGGAAAGAAAACCCTTCCACTGGAGATGGGACAATCGAGGTGATGAAGGAAGGTAGGGTGGGGGGAGGCTGTGAGATAATGCAACAGGAGGTTTGACCAGAGCACAGATGGAAAGAAGGATGGGAAAAGTGGCAGGGGGCATGGAAGAACAGTTAGGGGGATGGAAAAGTACCCACAAAGATGGAAAAGCAACTGTAGGTGTGGGTGGAAGAACAGCTAGAAAGATGTGAAAGTAGCTGCAAAGGTGGAAAAGCAATAGGGGGTTGAAAGAGCAGCTGGGGAAGTGGTGGTGGTGGAGAAGCAGACAGAAAAAATGGAAAAGCAACCGGGGGGGACTAGGAAAAGTTGCTCGTGGAGGGGGTGGGGAGGAGAGAGAATGGGGAAACAGCTAGAAAGATGGAACAGCAGCCAGAGTATGTAATTGTGTGAGAGAAAGAGAAAAGTCAGGCAGAAAGACAGAAAAATAGCCACAAAGATGGAAAAGCAGCTGGTGGTGGTGCAGGGGAATGGAGGAGCCGGGAAGGCGAAAAAGCACACGGCAGGGGAGGCGGGGGAAGGGGGGAGGGTGGGGATCGAAAACCGGGCGGAAAGATGTAAAAGTAGCCGGGAAGGCGGCAAAGCAAGTGGGGGCATGGAACAGCACCTGGGAAGATGGAAAAGCAGCCGGCAGGATGGGAAAGCAGTGGCGGGGGCAGGGAAGCGCAGCCAGTGGGAGGGAGCAGAAAAGCAAGCGGAAAGATGGAAAGGGAGCCGGAAAGACGGAAAAGCAAGCGGAGGGTCATGGAAGAGCACCAGGAACGAGGGAAAACGCAGCCGGGAGCTGGCGGTGGGGTGGAAAAAGCAGGCGGAAAGATGGGAAAGGAGCCGGCAAGGCGGATGAGCATCCGGGAGAGCTGAGGATGGAGGATCGGGGTCACTCACCGGCCTTGGCTTGCTCGCGGTAGCTCTTCTCGCTGAGGCAGACGGCGGTGCCGTGGAGCAGGGCGTGCAGCGGCTTCTCCTCGCCCTGGCGCGGGAGGCAGCGCAGCCCGCGGGCGCAGCGCTCGGTGTAGACGCCGCAGGGCTGCCCAGCGGGCAGGGCGCAGGTGAGGCAGCAGCCGCAGCCCGGCTCCTTCACCAGCTCGCAGCCCAGCGGCGGCGGCGGGCAGAGCGACAGCGCCTTGGCATCGCAGGGCTCGCACTGCACGAAGGAGCCCAGGCACCGCGACAGCCCCGGGCAGGCGCCCAGCAGCACCAGGAGCCGCAGCAGCATCGCGGCGGGGATGCTGCGGGACGGGGCGCGGGGGGCTGCCGGGAGGGGCGGCGCTGGCTTTCCGCTTGCCCCTTAGGGGGCCAAAAAAAAAAAATTAAACAAAAAAATTAAAGAATTTTAAAAAATAAAATTCAAAAAGGAAAGCGCAGCCCCTGCTCGCAGACTCCCCACTTTGGGGGTTATTTTCGGGGTGCGAGACCCTCCTGGTTTTCTTTTGGCGGTGGGAGAGGGGGGTCGTCTAGATTTCCTTTTTTTGTCTTTTTTTTTTTTCTTCCTCCCCCCTGTTTCTCCTTTCAGCTTTTTCTCGCCTCGAAAGGGGGAATTCGCACCGCGATCCGCGGGAGCGCAAAAAAGAGGGAGGGAAGGAGGGGGAAAGGGAGCGAAGCCTGCAGGGGTTGCACAGCCTACAGGTTGCAGGGGGAGGCGTGGGGGAGCAGGGGTGTTTGGGGAGGTGGGACGGCGATTTGACACACTCGCGCACACACACACACACACACACTCTTCCCAAAGGGCTGGGAGGAGGCAGGTTGGGAAGGGAGCAAAGTTCCTTGAAAACCAGTGTCCTGCTAATAATGCATCAAAGCAGTCAAGAGGAAAAAAAAAAAAAAGCAAACGCAGGAGAAGGAAGAGGGGATGCAAAGCTCCCCTCCCCTCCCTGTTCTTCTGCAGGAGGAAAATCTCTCCCGACGCAGCGAGCTGCTGGGAAGCTTGGTATGAAGCAAAGTTGTGTTTCGATCGGCTCTGTTCAACTCTCCCGCTTTCCTCTTCCAAGATTTGCAAAGAAAAGAAAAAAGACCAAAAGAGTTAAAAAAAAAAAGTTTTCTGCAAAGTTGGAGTGTTTTGTTGCAAAGTCGGCAGAGGAGCGGTAAAAAATCAGGGGGAAGGGAAAAAAAAAAGAGGAAAAAAAATCCACTTTGTAGATCTCCCAACACTTTTCCCCTGGAGAAGTTTCTAAAGAGACTGAATACTGCAGAACAGGCTGTCTTTTAAATAGACTGCCTCTGGCTGCCTGCCAGCCCCTCGCTGCAATTTGAGATCCCAATGACACCTCAGCTTGACTAGGTGCCAGCAGCGAGGGCCCTATCAGTGCGCGCTCGGGCCGTGGGGGTGGGGTGCGCAGCTCCTGACTTCTGGGCTTCAAACCCCGGGCAGTGATCAAGGATAATATTATGAGGAGAGACAAGGGGAGGAGGAGGGGGAAGGGGAAGCCGAGGAGCGGAGCGGGGGTTGGGGGGAAAGTTCAGATCTTCACGGTTTCAGGGGGGGGAAGCAAAGTGGTTGCCGTTGGGTTGCAGGGCAGCCTGGGCTGCAGGGAGTCTCGATGGGAGAGGTCAGGGCTCTGAGTTTGGGGAGGAAGTGGGAGTTTGGGTTAGTAGGGCCTGATCTGAGGTGCTGTACCCTGTGCTGGTGGGGTGTGGACCCCCCCTGGTGCCTGGGCAGCGGGCGGGCTGGGAGCCCTGGCAGCACCCATGCGCTCCAAAGGTGAGCGCAGGAGGAGATGCCTGGGTGCCTGCCAGGGAGCTACTGTCACCCGCCCGTGCCCAGGAAGGAGCCTTTGTGTGTGCAGGGTGCCCAGCCCTCCCCTCCCGTCCCTCTGCCCCTGGGCGAGGTTTAAAACCGCAGTGAGGCTTTGCTCTGTGTCAGGGTGAGCCCCTGACACCCCTAAACAGCAAGGGTTAACATGGCCGGACAGTGAGCAGAGGGAGGGCTGGGCTGCTTGTAAGGACTGTGTTAGATTCCTCTTTGGAAAAGTTCGCTGTTGCTTAGGGCATGCCAGAAAAGAAGGGGAATTTTGCCATGTGAAGTCCAATTTGCACGTTTTAGCTCATTCTTCTGCCTCTTGCCCCACACAAAATGGGGAGGGAGAAGAAAGGAAAAAATAGTAAGTAAGTAAAGCGCTTTGCAGTGCTCATCCCCTGTCCTGGGCAGCTTGGGTTTTGTTGTCTTTTGTTCCACCGCTGCATTCCTCAGGGTTACAGTTGTCCTGGCCCTGGTCCTTCTCACTTGCCTCCCTTAGTTCTCATTCATCTCTAGGAGCAGGGAAGCTGGAAGCGTAGGGGAGGGAATCTCCAGAACTGGGGTGTGCAGCCCCCGCAGCTGTACTCAGGGGTTACACCTGGAGCAGGGGGGTGAGCAGAACCAAGGGTGGGAGTCTGCTCAGAAGCTCAAGCACGGGGGCATCTACCAGGGCAGTGGGAAATTCAAAGGGATCAGCTAATTCTGAGTGAGGTTTATGTGCAATTCAAGTCAACCCCCCCTTCCACACAGGCACACACTCCTCCAAAGCTTCATATTCCCCAGGTTTCTTTTTAGATCAGTCATCTGTGCAGCTGCATTGCATGGATTTTGCCACTAGAATGCACCCTTATCTATGGTAAGAGGATGGATGGTTGCTTAAAAGCATTAACTCCTTCTTCTCCAAAATTTCCAGCTAAAAGCTTTCTTTGCACCTCTCAGGTGTTCCTTGTTTTACTGCCTTTCTACCCCATGTGGACTCAGTAGTAAAGATCAAATTCCTTCTGTTCTTACGCCTTGCCCATCAAAAAGGAAAACAACATTTCTAAGCTTGGTTGTGCGTTTTTTTTGCTTTTCTTTCTACCAAAAGTTTTTCCAGAGATTTTATTTATTCCTGTCTGAATCTCTGCTTAGATTACAGTTAACTGCCAAGAAAAATAGGCACCTTTAAGGTAAGAAAAGCACTCCCCAGGGGTTTTATCTTGAAGTGCTTTAAAATGGTTTCTCCAGTTGACACTTAGGGCTTTTACAGCATATTAATTGCATCCTGCCGCTGTTTTTTATGAGAATCTGCCACTGGTCTGAATGGGTGCTTTGCAGAAAATAGCACCAGGCAGAGAGTGAGCACTGTTCACCTGGAGATCTGGAAGCACTTTGTGAGAGGGCTTAGGGCAGGAGAAAAATAGCTTTCGTCGTTCTCTCATCCACCCTGTAAGAAACAGAATGCCGCACATTAATACCTGGTACAGAGACAGTGAGAGTATCTGGGGGGTGGAGGAGAGGTTTCACTCCCACTCCTACCTGCGAGACACAAAATGGTGAGGCATGTAGAGAACTGCCTCCATCAAGCCCAGCTGCAAGCCCTGGCACGGGAGGCTTGGGCACGGCTGGATTGCCACGGGGCAGAGATCCTGCAAGGGATCCCAGGGGAAGCTGCTCTAACTTAGGGCTGTCCGGGAAATTTCTCTTGGGCCAAAACCCAGGTCATGTGAAGTTGTCTTGAAGCCACTCTCATTTCACTCCTGTGCTGTGCTGCGAGGACACTCATCCATGAAAGTTTGCCTGGAAACTGGGTCGTATCCTCAGCCAGAAAATGACAATATTTTAGCCATGTGAAGTGCCCTCTTGGCAGTTTTCCCCCCTTTTATGAAAGCAGTCTCAGCCATGGGCATCTTACGGCTGCTACCTGTACTGAACCACTGAGGCCAGCAGTTGGGATGGAGTTGCAGATGACCCCCTGGTCTGTGCTCTCTCCATGCTCTTCACAAGGTCTGTCTTTATGGCATCTTCTGCTGACACCATAAAACCCCCACTACCCTGGCAACATAAAACAGCCACAAGACAGTGTGCAGTGTATGGCTGGCTGTGAGCTGTAGGAGAGCCTGCAGCTAACAAAGATCACATTTCTCCTGGCTTGTGCTCTTCCAGGGGAGATCACAATCATGTTTTATGTTTATAAGACGTGCTCTCTTATTTCGAGAGAGTTAACAGAGAGCATTCAGAGGAAACCAACATTTCCATTAGTGTCTTCTAGTGTATTTCATTGCTATAGGCTCTATGTATTACATATAACTCTGCTGCAAAAAGAGAAAGAATTATTTGGAAAGCAGTTACTGTTCTTAACATATCAGATATGTTACACTTCATTATGATAGTCTCAGTAATATGCAAAAGCACTGACTTTCCTGGGTATGATAAAGAGGATGGAACACATACTTCAATCAGTTTGGACTAATCTGTATGTTTTGGAAGCACTTAGAACATAAAAAACATTCTGGCAATCTAGAAAGATTAAGACCTGAATTACTGATAAAAAAGTAAGATACTTTTTTCTTCTCCCTCCAAAACCACTGTCCAGTTTTTGCAGATCTGAAACTCATTAGCAAAATAATGCTTATACAGGAGAATGTATATATTTTTTTTCATGAGCAAGCATTACAAAAACACTGAATAGTTGTGAAATCAGGTGCCTGAAGCATCGTTCTGAAAAACATAAAAAGCCAGTACTTCTACAATCCTTGGAAGGAAAAACGACAAGCAACAGAAGTAGAACCGATGGGACAAGTCTGAGACAGAAGTGCAGAAAGGAGAGATGAACACCAGCAGGAGGTGCAGATATCGACACAGTATTTCACTTTGCGTGGAGATTGCGTTGAGTGTCAAAAGTAAAACGTGATTTCTTCCCAAGGTATTTCTTCTTCCCTTGGACAGTGCCTTCTTGCTTGCGATGATAAGCCCAACAAGTGTTCGCAGCTTCGTGCTGGGAGCCCCTTTCCAGCAGGATCCGCCGCCCATCCCATAGCAGTGGATGTAGTAGAGCTAGTGAGGGCTAGGTGGCATACTGGATACGTTGGAGAGTCACCTCCAAGGACTTCCTTTCACATCCAGCAAGGGTTAGGCTGAATGAAATTATCTCTTTTCAAGCAGCTTTCTGTGTCATTAAAAAAACAAAGCAACCGATGCTTCCAGTGAAGACAGCATCAATGTTTTGCTTTCTAACATGCCTCATGGGGGTATCAATTTTAAACCGCATGTAGAAATGGAGTCTCCCCCCACCAGATCAGCACCTGGGTGTTCCGCGGGGCTGTGTTGGCTCTGTTTCACATTATCAGGGCTCAGCTGCCAAGATTTCCAGTGGTGACGGGTGACTGGGGTGCCTCCACCTCCCAGTGTCCCACATGCAAAGTGGGGGGATTCAGTAAGCGAGGGACATCATGTCCTGGGCATCAGGAGGTCCTTCCTCAGAGACTTTCACAAGGACTGAAGCATAAAGGCTATACTGGATGTTTAAATGATAGAGGCAGAAATAGCTCAGGGGACAAATTCCTCTTGCCTGAGCACAGGCGAAATTAATTTCTTCTGCTAACGGGGAAAAGACAGATGTTTCATCATGAGCAGACAACAGGGGTTCCCCTTTGCACCTTCCTGGCCGGAGCAGAGAGCAGAGGTCATTGTGTTGCTGGTGGCTCTCAAGGACCCGAGTGTGGACCTAGCAGTTCAGTGTCCCTCCCAGCACTGTGCATGGCCCAGCAACAAGCAGGGCTGTGAGTCTCCTGCCCCACTGGCCATGCATGCCGTGGCCACGGAGCCAGGTATGTTCCTGCTTCCCTGGGGCATTGGAAAAGTGCAGTCTGGCTCTGGGGAGAGATGCTTGATGACTGGGGATGAGTTGCAAAAGAAGCTTCAATTTCCCTTATCTGTGCAACAGGACTGCTGAGGCTTTTGTGTCTAGGAGGGGACAGGGCTTAAAGGGCTGTCTTTGTAAGTGGCTGGAGATCTTGTCAAGGTGCTCTGCAAACTGGAAATATCCATGTGATTCACTCGCTTTCCACCTCCACCTTCCCCCGCTTCATGCTGCCCACATTGTTTTTTTGTTATTAATTGTTTTAGATTCAGACAATGCCTCTCCTTTGGCCTCAGGCAGACGCACTGGCTGAATCACTAAAACACTTCAACACACATCTGCTGAGGCAGCAAAACTCAGTATCTCCTTTTCTCTTTTTCTGCCTCTCCAGTATCACAGTCAAAAAGTGACTGAGACACAAAGTAGATCTGAAATTGGCTGAAAAGGGAAAGTGCTCCCAGCTGAAGTGCAGAAAACACCTGCATCTAATAAAAACAAATGAGAAACATCATCAATAACCAGGAAAGAAAGTAGTGTAAATAGAGTATAAATTCAGATGGGCTCTGGGAAACTTGAACAGATGCCCTAGCCTGCTGTCTTCTAGAGGTATTGGCTAATTATTTACCTTGTAGTGCAATAAAATACAGGGGATTGCTGTGTCTCTCTAGCATAGACTCAGGTACTCTAGAAACCTTGCTGTGCACGTGGGTGTCTTGGTGATGGATGACACAGAAATACGATAGATTGTTGCTGTGGCAGGAGAGGGGCATCTCCTAGATACTCCTTTCTGCCTGTGTAAGGTTTTACATGTTCTGAGTACTTGGGTAATGATTCAAAACAGAAAATTTGTTTGGAGTTGACTGAGAATCTTCAAGTCCCTTACAGGGTGCATTGGGTGGAGGTGGGATGTCCTTTGCCTCTGCGGTCATGTACCTGCTGCTGGCCCCATGAACAGCAGTGAGGAGTAATTTACCTCAAGGAGATGACTCCTGACTGTGACCTCCCTCCAAGCCTGCTCTGTGCACGTTCATTCCTGAACCTTTGCATAGTGCCTGAGGAGCTGGCATGAAAACACCCTCTTGGAGCCCTGCTGATTTCACTTTTTCTTTTTTCATCTTTCAACCACTCTGGATTCCCTTCTGCTCTGTGCATGAGCCAAAATGGATATAGGCTTTTCATCTCTTTTTGTGATGCCATGTGCCTGAAAATATTCTTGTATGAATTGCTGTTACCACCAGGAACACACCAAAACCCCTGTCTGAAGGGCAGGGAGGTGTAATTGTCGTGGAGAGCCTCATGGGTGGGTGTCTGGCTGCACCATCGACAGGGGTGGGTATGGATGGTTTGGAGGCTTTCTAGGGATGTGGAAACACAATCCCTATAGCCTGATTCTGAAGAGCTCTCAGAAACCAGCCTGTCTCTTCTGCTGAGGTGCTGCGGAAGTTCCCATGGACGTCCAAACTACTCTGGGATCTGTGGATAGCAAGTTCTGGCTGTTACCATTTAAAGTCCTTTTAAATGGGGAGAGCTCTCCTGCCTGTGACTATCACACCTTGATTTCTTGCAAAGCTTTCTGCTGGTGGGATGCCTGTATGCAGCTGCCTTCATTAAATACTGACAGTGAGCAGTTGTGTTGTTCAAAGGACAATTAAGGTCCTCACTGAATTAACCCAGGCTGCAGCTTAGAGCCTCAGCTTCCCTGATGTGAAAGGAAAATATCCTGTCTCTGTCCCGCCCCAGACACATGCATGGAGCCTCATCCCTGAAGGTCTGCAGAGTGCTGTAAGGTCAGAAATGAGTGAAGCATTTTCGGGTCCTGCTGAGACTCTGGGGACAGCAGGTTCTGTGATGGTGGTGCTGGCTCATGCAAGACTGGATGGAGGTGGACCCAAACCAGAGGGGCCCTCAAACCCTGTTTGGATACATCCTCCTCTCAGCCACTAGTAACTAGCCTGGATGTGGGCTCATGATTATATCCCCGAAGTAATTCCCTAGACTTCTCCTTACCCCCACTCCTAGTTATTTTCTAATGGCTGTCCTACCACTTGTTTTCTTTCTGGCTTTCTTTTTCTTCCGAGTAATGAAAACACATCAGTGGCCTTTCTCCAAGAACAGTTATTAAAGCCATCACCCCTGCTTATCCCCCCTCCCCTCGTTTAAAGCCTATCAAGCTCCATTGGATTTGTGGCCAGAGTTTGCATCAAATTACTATTTTAGGGTTGCCAAAATAAGCACAACCAGAAAGTTTGGAAGGGGAGGGGGGAGGGAGAAAGAAGAATAGGGAGAGAAAGTTATAATCTTCCCAGATCACTATTAATTACATTTATAATAATTATACTTTTCCAGACGGTTACACTGCTGACAAGTAGGAGGATCTGCTCTTGCAGGGCAACCTGTGTGTGTATTTTGGCCTTTGCTTTTCCTCTACAACAAATCCTTTGTGACTTGCAGCTGCTGCTGGGACACCTCTGTCCCCAGTGTGATGGAGAGGACAATGTGCATATCCAGGGAAGGCGGACGGCTTCACTCCCTTGATGACAGAGCTTGCTCCCACAAACAGGTCCCAGCTTGGCTTGCCAATTTGCCACCTCCTCTCAGGTTGAATTTCAGTGCCTTGTTTTGTTAACCCAGTCCCCTGATGGTCCGGAGCACAGCAGAGGTGGGGTGCAGGATGCAGTACTGGGGGTCATTGTCTAAAGCTGTTGCTCAAGGCAAAGAAGTATTAAGGGGTGCTCTCTTGTGGCTCTGGACTGAGCTGTGCCTCCTTCTGATCTCCTGGGAGCGTGCTCTTGCACGGGTGGATCTAGTGGATGAACAGAACAATTTGGAGTAGCTCTCACAAGTCAGACTGTTCCTCGTGTCAGAGGATATTTATTTATTTAAAGGAGTGTAGTGATTAGGGAAGAGAACAGAGATGTCAAAAGGCGCTTGGCTTTTCTCCAACCAGTTCCTCCTTCTGGTGCCTCTTTCTGAGGCCACTGTCCTCCCCTGTCTCCTGCAACGCTGAAATCCCTGACAAGTGTCTCCCTTGCACTGCAGCCGAAGTTATTCTCTCCTCTCATTGCCTTTGCTTGACATTTCCTGCTTGACGCCCCCTCTCCTATCCTAAGTCAGAGGGGTGAGGACCCAAATACTCATCAGAAGCAAAACCTCAAAGGCATTACAATAACACATTTTGTCATTGACCCAGTTATCTCCATTTTCAGAGCTGTCTTACTTCAGACACATCAAAAGTTTGGATCCCCCATATTCTCACCTGTAATGTGATATATTTTATGTCTTCTACCAAATACCCTCCCTAAAACTGCGTATTACACAGGCCCCTCAGTGAAGAACAGAAACACCGTCTGACTAGTGGGGAAACATTTTTATACAACATCCACTTTATCTCCAGCCTGTGAATCCTGATCCTCAAGGGTAAACTAAAATAATATCAACTCTTGAACTAAAATTCATAATGCTGCTGCCTGTGTCAAATCACAGCCTCAACTAGAGATATTAATTTTATGGCATATTACAGCTTCCCCTGCAATTTACCTGTCCCCCCAGGATTCCAAAGGCAGTAATTATCTGTCTGTCTGTCCATCCAGGACCAACAGCTTTTTTACCTCCCCTTTTCCGTCTTCTTCGTCTGTTTTCCAGTTGCTGGCTCCCTTAAGATAGACAGGCATGGCCATCACAGCAAAGAGACACAGGTGGTGTTTGTGAGCTAGGGACGGATCTCCCTGGCACTCCTGACAGATGGCTTGCAGCAGTGGTCCCCTTATTCTCTCACTTGTGCAGTAATTGCAAAAGCACACAGAGCAAGAGCGGAAGGGCCTCACTGCCAGTCTGCACCTTAACTCCCTTTACCCCCTTGGTGTGGGGAGGCATTTTCACCCTTTGAACAACTTGTCCTTTCGCCTTGTTTTCCCTAGGAAGCATCCTGACTCCCTTTTCTGCCCTGCTTGCTGCTTGGCAGAGCAGAGCATTACTCATGGGTGCCCCAGCAAGAGTCCTTGCCACCATCTGATGAGCAGCTGTGGGACACACTGGTCCATAGGGTTGAGACTGGCCCTAAGGATGGTTTCACTCAAATGAAATAATAAGTGGTATTAAACTAGATGCATAAAGAGTAGTATTAAAGCACATGCCTAAAAAAGGCAGTTGAAATAGGAGCAGATGCAACAATCCAGGAAGGAGCTGAGGGAAAACAGAGTCTATGCCCAGTACAGAAATAGTGAGGCCTTCAACATACAAGTGTCTCTTGGGCACCCAGACTCAGAGCACACATCAAAGGCCTGAACTTGGTCCAAACCATCATTTCTATTCTTTTCCCCCTGCCCTCCTCCCTTTTTCTTTTCTTGAGGAGGGAATCTCCACAGCCTCTTGTGAACCGAGTTTCACAACCTGAGGCATGTGGCTTTCTCTGCAGTCTTCCTATTTTCCTTTCACAGCCGTGCTGTGATAGGCTAAGAGAGAGGGAGAGGGAAAGTCAGAGCCACTTAAGCCTTGCATTGGTCTTAACTCCTCAGAAGAGTCACTGGGAGGTTGAGTGAAGCACGTGGGTCTCACAGCAGGAGCCAGCATCCTCATGGATCTTTGCTGGGAAACAGCATATGAGCATATGACTCTTGTGCTTTTGCAGCCTGGGGAAATGTAGTGACTCAACACACTCATGCCAGTGGGTGACATCTTTGTGTTGGGATGTGTGTGTCGGCATCAGGAATTAATTCAGTATTCCCCCTGCGTATCAGGCTGACAGGAACTCGCTCAGACCCAAGGCATGCTCCAGCACACGTGATGTCGCGTCTTTGAGGGCACTTCTCGCAATGGTCCCGGGAGAATGCCAGCCAACTGTGTGCTGTTTGGCAAGAGGATGGTAATGGCAACAGGGCAAGAAAGCACAGCCCTTCTGCAGAAGAAAATTGCGGGAGAGCTGCTCCATAGCTGTGGGCTGCACCTTCCACTGGGATCCATGGACCTTTGGTCACCATCGCTCTGTCTGAAACAAGTCTGGTATAAATGATGCCTTAAAATATTTGGCTTCCTCTAGGCCAGTTAATTTTCACGTTTCAGATGGGAGCCTGAGATTGAACCAGTGAGTGCAAAATGGGCAACAGATGATTGAGGGCTCAAGTGAAATTTAGACCAGCTTGCCAGGGTAGACTTGGCAGACAGTGCCATGAAGAGCAGGCAATTTATAATAGTTAGGAAGAGGAGCAGGGATCTCCCTCTTCTGTCACATAAGGAAGCTGGAGAACCCTTTCTTGGTCACATTTGGAAGGATCACAATTAACAATTATTCTGGCAATGATGCCATCTCTGCCAGCATTCATATACCAGAGTGATGGATTATTCCTCAGGACAAGAACTTTATCTGTGAACAAAAGTCTCTGCGCATGTTTCGGCCAAAGGAAAAAAATCATTCCTCCCACGTGCCTTCATTTTTATGGCCCATTTGCACTCATTTTCCGGAGTTTTCAGCAGCCTCTTCAATCTTCCTGCAGAAATCCCTGAGGACAGTCTGATCCAACATAAACTTTACTGTAGCAGCTTTCCCAGGTGACTGGCTCCTGTAGCTATTCTCTAGCTCTGCCTGAAGTCACTACTTGTTGCCAGATCCTTGATGCTTTTCTGAGGTCTCCAAGTCTGTGAATAGCACATTGCCTGATTTCCCATCTCTTCCTTGATGTCCTTCTTGTCTGCCTCTTAAAGTCTCATCTTTCCAAAGCATGGCCAGAGTTTTCAGATATTATATGTCACACTCTCCACTGAAACTTTCCAAAACCCGAATATATTTCAAGTGTAATGGTGCAAGATTTTGGAGAAGATCACAGTTAGAGTCATATAAGACCTTTATCTTGTTCTCAACTTTACTGATGCTCATAGAATCATAGCACAGTAAAATTATTGGGGTCAAAAGAGGTGTTAAAGGTTACCTCGTTCCAACCCCCTGCCTTGAGCAGGGATACCTTCCACTAGGTTGCTTAGAGCCCCATCCTAGCCTTGAATGCTTCCAGGGATGAGGTAGCCACCACTTTCCTGGGCAACCTGTTCCAGTGCCTTACCACCCTTGTACTGAAGAAATGAAAACAACTCTTCCAAATGAATGTAATAGCCTATCCTTGCAGACTCCATCCAATTTCTCCTTATATGTTTAAAAGTTGGTTGTCTGGTTGAAAGTAGTTGTGGAGCTATTTTATGATTAAAGTTAGGTGTAGAAGGTCTAAGATGTTCCCAAATCTGAGAGAGTTTTTGTGGATGTTGAGAAATCCTGTCCTTTCCAGGGTCAGTTGACTGAGTGGTGACTGCTCAGTGTTCACAGTGTTCCTCCAAAACAGCCTGGCTTTTGTGTCTTGGACTGCACTGCTTTTCCAGCAGGCTTGTGAGCCCTTTGGCTGATGGCTGCTCAGCTTCCAGGGCCCAGGCAGGAGCGGGTGGCTGCAGTCACCCTGGTACAGCTGCGGGCTGCACGGGATGTCTTAGGCTCAGTCAGCTGGTGGGTGAGCCAGAAGGGCCACTCCTGGCTGAAGAGGTTGCTGGAGAGTGACCTTAGATATAGTTTAGACTTGGTAATTCTGTTCCTGGAGCTGCCTGGCTACAATTTTAACTAAGTCTGATGTGTGGCTTCTGAGTTACAATCACTAGTCTTTTTCTTCTCAGCCATAACCAGTTTCCATAAGCACTGAAATGCAAGATCTACGAAAAAACTCAAGAAAACAAACCACCCAAAAAAAGCAAACCAAAAAAACCTCTTTGTTGAGGGAAAAGATTAGTTAAGTGACTACATTTCCTGTACATCAAATGGCTGAGGACATACAGGTTTCCCAGTTTCCAGGGCACCATAAAATCAAACACAATAGGAAGGCAGAATGAGATTAATGGGAAAAGCGTCATGGTCTGCTCTCAGCCAGAGCAGTCTCACCAAAAGTGATGGGACTGTGCCAGTGAAGGCATGAGCAGGATTTGGCCTTGCATCTGTTACGTGAGGGCATTACCAGAGTACCAGATTACACAGCCTAGTTCTCTGAAACCAATTCTGCTAAAGTAGAAAAGATTTGTTAGAAGGCTGCAAGGTCAGGAAAGCAAGATTATTGGTTTAGCAGCCTTCTGCTGTGCTGGGGACCCCAGGCGATGGCAAGCACAGCTCTGCCCAGGGTTTTGCATCTTTTGCTTTGTCATTTAAAGACTTGTAAAAAGGACAACGAGACATTCTCCTTTCTTTCTCTTCAATATTTGCACAGTTGGAGTAATTCTCACTCTGTGCTTTTTCTTTTTCTCCTCAGAAAACAAGTGCTTCAATGCCCTTATTTTCTAAATAAACCGAACATGCCCACACAAGTGCACCCACGACTATGAGCAGCCCAGAGCGCATGACCACAACAACGAACCATTTTGTAGCACAGTCTTCATGAATATCCTGCTCAGACCAGCCGAGCCCCCTGTTCATAAACAGCTCTATAGTTCCTATTAACCAGCAGCCCTCCAGTAATGATCCGTTCTGTTCAGCCCTGTACCCTTTGGTGACCTCCCAATAAAAGACCCTACTATTGCTGTGCAGCTTGGCCACAATTAATCAGCGTGGCTCTGGGCTTGCAAATTACTTTCACCCTTGCCAGCCATTACTTTCCAGTGACCCTACAATAACAAATCGAGATCCACTGCTGGCAAAATAGTCAAGGTTAGCTTTTTTTTAAAAAAAAAAAATTTACCTCAAAACAGCTCTCTAAATAATTTTTCCCTATCCATTTCAGAAATTAAAAGGTTTAACCTGAGCACAAAGAAATAGTAATTTGGAGGAAAAGGCAGAGATCTCTTTTAATAGGTTAATTGTCCAGCCAGGAAAAAGAAGGAACACTGTGTCAGTCTGGAGGATCCAAGTCACAGATCACATCTGTGGAACTGCAGAGTGTGTGTGTCCCCACCCCAGAAGAGGAGGATGCCACCCATCTTGTGCCTGGGCCTGTTGCTTGCCTGAGATCCAAAGGCTTAGGAGATGCTGTGACAGCTGTGCTGAGGAGTGTGCTCGCAGTTCCATAGCAGAGTCACATGCTGGTGCTTGAGCCCCAGGCCTCTTTAGCTTCCTTGTGCAAGTGCAGTCACAAACCTCTGTTTTGTGCCCTCCACCCTCCCTGCTCTTTCTGTGATGGTTTGCTGGTGGCCAGTGCTGGGAATGAGTCACATTTTCCTTTACCGGGTAGTTAATTTCCAGCCCTCTTCTTTATCTGGTTGCCAGTTTTCAGGAAAACTGTAGAAAATGCATCTTGGAGCACCCGGCAGTGCTGTCAGATTGGGTTGAAATGGGCCAGTGGGTTGAAAAGCTACTGTAAAGTCATGGGGATATGGAAATGCCCATACCCTTAAGCATAAATACGACTGAGCACCATTCAGTCTGTGGTGTCTGGTGTCACAGCATTGTGGTGGCGTTTTCACTGTGTCCTTCGGAAGCTTCTGCCAAAGTCAGGGTCTGGAATTTGTCCTGTTTCACCTTGTTTTAGCACCTGGGGTTGAAATGAATTTTAAAAGCAGAGGGAAGCACAAAGAGCTGGCACACAGTGGGGTCCTGGCTCTGATCTCTCCAGAGCCACTGACTTACCCTGTGATCTTCGGCAAAGCTGTTGACCTGCTTGTGCTTTGTGCTACACAGCTGGAAAATTGAGTGAAAAAGAAAAAAAAAAGCCAATGGAAACTTCACTCAAAAGAGCAGATGCACAAATTTTCTAGATAAACAAATCACCCAAACTCCAGTGTTCCCAGTCCTCCTCTCTTCTTTGCACCTTACAGTTTAAGCAACAAGCAGTTTAAAGTGGAAAATCAGGGGCTGTGTTTTCTTACACGTTCTGGATCCTCCTTTAACTGTGAAAATGTTCAAAGTGAAAACTTGACCTGGCAACAGTTTCTGAATGACCTTGCTCTGGCTGTGAAATCCACTTCAGCTTTGCAGGAGCAAATTTTTAATGTCTTCTCTGGTGGAGGAACAAAAAGATTTTTATTATTATTATTATTTTTCTTCAAGAGGAAACTTTATACAGACTGTGTGTTATGTTTTCTCCCAGCACTCAAGGTCAAATCAGCAGTTCTGGTCTCATTGTTCCCCACTCACTTTATATCACCCTAAAATAATAAACCCCTTCTCTGCTCTCACTGCAGATACCCCACAGCAGCAGAGGGGAAGGACAGAAGCACAAGCAAACAATGTGACATTTCTGCCATTGCAGCCACACACAGTAAAGACACGTCTGGGCAATGTGATCGTGTAACTGGAAGTTGCTAATTATAATTGCTACCTCCTAATTCAAAGGAGTAGTGACTCACAGGAGCCCTGAGCTATCTGGGCCTCCCAGTTCCAAATTCCTCAGACTAGAAGCCATGGCACTGAAGATAAAAGCCTCCAGTGGATTAACTTCAAGTTGTAACACAAAAGTGGTCAAAGACACCACTGGTGAAGATTTGATATCAACTTCTCTCCAGCTTGGTAGTAAGTGCAGGATCAGAAGCTGTGGCTGGGGCTCAACTGGACCCAATTGATCTTCCTCAAGCACACAGTGCCAGATGCCCTCTGCTGAACTCTGCTGTGATTTTCTACTGGTCATTTTTGACAGGGCACTGTATGCAGCACCAGCCATGCAGTGGTTGAGAAAGAACATTTATGTTTTTTGGAAAGTCTTCCCTGTGCGTGACGGTGGCTGTTTGCATGTGCAGCCAACACGCCTCACGCCTCATCAAGACTCACATGTGCACACAGCACAGGACATAATTTTGTATGTGCCTGCACACTCTCACAAAGCTCAGCCGTAGGTGACAACTAATTCTGAATGATGTGCTAAAAAAAGCAACAGGTATGCATTAAGGACTAATCCTAACTTGAAAAAATACTTCTTTTTATCTCCTGGCAAGGTCCCTGGACCGGAAAGCCTAGTCTCTGACACTTTCCCTGCAGTCATAGGCAAGTCTTAGCTTCAACTTCTTAGTCCTAAGCGCTAGGCGTAATAAACATGTCCTTTTAGTTGGCCAGCTCATACCTGTGTTTCTGAAGCTTGGCCTGGGGAATAGCATGTCTCGTTCCCAGTAAGGATTGTAGAGGTGGCTACCACAGGATGGAGGAGGGAAGGGAATTTAATTATAAGCCAGGCTGAACTGACTTGTGCCAGGCAGAGTCCAGAGTATGTTCCTTGATCTTTTAGTTACAAGGATATATATGGCCTGTATTTCCAGAATTGTAAATGAGACATCACATCATCAGGGTTGAGAGAGTAACACACTGAGGAAAGGGAGTCAGGCCAAGGACATATTACAGTATTATCTTATTATTCCTTCACACTCTCTTTCTGTGTTCCCTGTCCAGCATTTTACACATGATTATAGGCTCTTTGGGGGCAGAGACCATCTCCTAGCTGCATTTGTGCAGCCGCTGAAACAATGAGGTCACGTTCTTGACAAGGAGGAATTTCTGCACGCCGGGGATGCTGATGATGCCAGGATGCTCATGGGAAGGGCAAAGGAACACTCCCCTGCTGAGATGCTACTCCACAGCAGAGTTAAAGGTCTGTTTGCTTGTCTCACTTATTCCAAGTCGGCAGGGGTTTGGTCATGGCCATCTAAGGAATATGTGTGTGAGATATTGCAACCAGACAGTTCATTCCTCTGCCCACAGAGGTGTTTCCACATTGGAAAATGCCTCACCTGCATAGGAATTGCCCCTGCCACCAGAAATAACTAAACATGTAACTAAAATGTGAGGTCTAAGGAATATTGTCAGAAGTCTCTTTAAGGTAATTTTTATTAGGTGTTGGATGTCCTAGTTGAGGGTTATTTTCCCTCTTAAAGGCTAATGTAGGAAAGAATCACACCATCAGCTCAGCCCTCCCCTGAACTGCCGGCAGGTCATGTTCCCAAGGGGAATGGAGGCAGGGGGATGAGCCATGCTAGATTACAGAGTGTGACCAGATGTGCTGAGGAGTTTGTGAAGCCTGTTCTTTGCTACGGTCTTAATGTGCATGAGGAGCCTGCTCATCCTGTAGCCGATCCTTCTGTGGAGCTGGAGCTTGATGTTGCTTTGAAATCATCTGCTCCTCCCATCTCCACTGCTGTGGGAGGCACTGCTCCATCACTGTGACACTGATGGTTTGGGGGCACTCTCTTTGCTCTCCCCACACTTCCATAAAAGGTTTTCTAGTACAACATCTCCAGTGTCCACTCTTGTCTTTCTGTCCATCTAGATGGTGTCCTGTAGGTTTTCCTGCTGCCCACTGTTTGCCCTATCTCGGTGGCCTAGGCTACCTCAACCACAGAGGCTAAGTGTGGGAGGAAGGGAAGCAGAGCAGTGAGACAGAAGTTGTAGTGGCTTGGAAAGGCTATTCAAAGGCACCCAGAAGGAATCTTGTCTCTGTGTGCACCATTCTGGCCTGTGCTCTACAGCCACAGGCAGGCAGTGGTGGAGAAAGTGCCTGTATGGAGGCATAAGCTGCTCTGAGCTGAACTTTTCCTATGCTTCATCCCCAGCAGAGCAGAGTGGTGCCTGGATGTTATGTACCTCTGAGAAGTGGGTCATAAAAATGGCTCATTATGCACTGGCTTGTGTCACATGCTGAGCTGATTCACCCCCTGTACTCAGGGACTTGACAGAGGCAGTGAGCTTCTAGGAGAAACATAGCCATCCCTACTGTAAATCCACTTTGATCCTTGTCCTGGGGATTGGAGACTTGGATCACATTTCTGTACATTCTGCTTAGCCCTGCTGCCTGGTGTAAATAGGACAAGATCCTTGAAGAGTGATGGGTGTGTTTGCACAGCTACAGATCACCCTGCAGGCCGTGTAAATTGAGGCATTTGTGAAAACCTCATCCACTGTCAGTTCTGCCTGTTAACTTCTTACAAAACCCTCTGAAATCAAAAAGGAAGGAGTCAGGACAAGCCTCAGTGACCAGATGAAAAAGAACAATCCCTAATTAGCTGCCAGTGCAGAGCCCATCTGTGCTTATACATAATCTGCTAGATATGGGGCATGTAAGGAGAGGAGAACCTGGTGCCAGCTTCTTGTGAAACCTACTGTGATGGCATGACAGCAGGATAAACTTTTGGGATGCTCATGGCAGGATGAGAGTGGCCAGTGTCATGTGGGTGACATCATGTCCAGCAAAACAGCTGGGAAAGGACACAGTGGGGCAATTTGGAAGATGTGTTGGCAGGGATATGGTTGTGTCTGGAGTACTTGCTCAGGTGAGACCTGGAGAATCTGTCACAGTTGTTACATCACAGGTGACAAGGATGGGAGAGAGGAGAATGGGAAGTCCATTGAAACTATAGAAGACAGAAACTTGCAGGGTTTTATCCAGGAGGGAGCAGGTGGAGGTAATCTCCGTTGAGAACAGTCTCACAGTTCATTGCTTCTCTTTTCCTTCTCCTGGAAAAAGGAAAACATGCTTGAAGGGCTGTTTTGGAGAGAGTTGGGCATTTTACCTGCTTTATCTAAACCACTCCACATTTTGCAGTGTCTCAACCTGTAGCAACATTTCCACATCACTAATCACAATTTTGTTTTGGTTTTTGTTGTTGTTGCACTGATCTGACCTTCCCAGAGGGAGTAATAAATGACAAAGAGGTGAAGTTTACACTGCGTCCAGATGTGCCTGGTAGGCAGTTGTGCAGTGTATTATGTTTCTGCCTTGCATTATCTCTCAGGTTTTGACCCCAGTGGAGCAGAGCTCCTCAGCAAGCACCACACTTAGACAGAGGGACGGAGAGAGAGAGTGAGCAGCAGCCTTGGAAAATGGTGCTTTGCCCACCAGGTGCTGGCCGATTGCATGAGACAACCCGAGATTTTGGTACTTTTTGTTTCCAGTGTCTCTGTGGATTTTGGCCCATTGCAGCCATTTGCACTAACTGATTTTGGTGCTGGCTCCAGGTCTTCCTTCCAGCAGTCAGATTCCCTCATGCCTGAGGTCATGCTCAAGCCCAAGTGATAATACCACATTCACATGTTTTTCAAAGGCTGGATCAAGCTATAGAGGTGACTGAACCTGGGAACAAATGTCCTGTTGTGCACAGAAACAGTGTTGAGCTGAGTTTTGATACACCCACCTAGTGCAGCCGGGGTGCTGGCAGGCTGTCGGGTTTGGTTGGTGCTTTATGGGACTGTGGCAGGGAACGCGCAGCTGTGGGAGGTTGGGTTCTCTTGCTGAGAGCACTGTTTGCGACTGAGGCCCATAAAGTGACCACAGGTTGTCATCTCTCTTTGGCATGAGATACACAACTAGCCAGGAAAGGTAGTAACTGCTGACTTTGCTTTTTTGCTAGTCTGCTTGCAGTCTTCCAGCTGGCTGTGAGCTCTCACAGTCATGTTGTTCTCCGAGCTGAGCTGTATTAATTGTCTCGAGAGACCCAGCATCAGCTGCTTTATTGTAGCTCAAAATTGTGACAAGTAATTCATTTTCTCTTGCTGTAATTGCTGGTAGTAAAACATTATTTCCACTCATCAGAAGGTTACAGGGCAAGAGGCAAGCAGTCTTCGTAGCAGTTGTGGCAACCCATCAGAGAAGAACATAGTGTTTGAGATTCAAGTGCCCCTGGATTTAAGGTTGCTAAAACCAGCACATGATAACAAAAAAAGATCAGAGTTGATATCTCTCTAGCAAAGACTTTTAAGGAAATGGTCCATGGCTCCTACCTGAGGTGGTTTTGAATAGATTGCTAACTGTACAGGGGTCAGCTCCCCCCAGACTGTCAGTCCTCTTTTTGTATCCCACGTGACATCCATTTCTGTTGGGTTCCTCTGCTGTGCTTAGGTTTGATGGGTTCCCTCAATCATGTGGAGTTGAGATATTTAGCAGCATGTTCATGTGGTTTGTAGTTTTTAAGCTGCAAGATTTGTAAGCTATTATAAACAGAAAGGCCCAACCAAATCTTGCTGCCTGACTGAGCTATCAGCATCTCTAGATGTGTAGGAGAGGCCATCCTTCCCTCATGTTGATTTGTAACACACGGGAAAAGAGGGAAGCAGAGTAAAGCCTAGCACCACATAATTTACTGAAGAGTGACAGCTAATTTTCATTTTAGCTAAGACATCCAGCAGCAAAATGCAATCGCTTTCACACACACTCCAGGATTCCTACTACATGGTCTTGGACACACGGATTTGATGGACAATGAGTTTTGCTGAAGCCCATTACAAATAAGGAAGAAATGTGACAAGGCTCCAAGGAAGTTTTAAGTGTTTGTGTGAGAAGGTTTGCATTACTAAAGACTCCTGTAAAAGGTATCCTCATGTGAGCTCAGTATTCCTCCACTGAAAGGTCTGTCTGTGCCTCTCCTGTGAGGCCAGTTGAACAGTTCTGTAGGTGGGTGCTGAGAGATGGACAGGAGAGAGCTTTCTGAGGAAAAGAATCCTGAAGGAAGGACTTGACTGTGAGATGAAGGATCAGGCAGTTGGGACTGTGCTCATTTTTCTCAGATGTTCTCACTTAAAAATTCTCCACTTGCTGGTCATTTTAAATCTCACAAGTCAAACGTGAAGGTTTTAAAATTTGTCTTTCCGTACTGTCTAGAGAAGCTGGTGTAGTACTGTCTGCTTTTTATTTTTTCTGTGGACAAAAAAGTATCCTGACAGGGAGACCTATATTTGGTGTGTTACCAGACAAATATGACAGTGGAAATCTCTGTGTTGCATTATCTACTTTAGTCTCTGCTGCAAGGAGCAGAGTCTGAATGTGCTCCTGCCAGACCAGGGGTCTCAGTGCCTCTGGTTGCTGGTAGCCAGCATGACACCCAACCATTACTCATGATACCCAGATCCTTGGGCTGAGGTTCAGGCTCAAATCCTTCTGCTGGAAATGTGCCCTACATCTCACTTCAAAGAGCAACACTTTATTTTCCTCACCATCATCTAAGTCAAAAAAAATCCTCATATTTTGTTCCTTGGGCTCTTTTGGGTGCTGGGTGTGCAGCTCTGTGCCACCTCCTGAAATTGCTCCAGCAGGGACACAGCCTGCCTTTCTTTCCCAAGTTTGAAAGCCGAGCCCTGCTCCTTCTCTTTCACTGGTTAATATGGAGCAAAGTCAGGACTCAGACAGCTCGTGCAGGGCCATAGTGTCTCCTTTCAGCTGCTGTTCCCGGGGGCTGTGTGTGTCCAGTGTGTCTGTCCTGGCTGGAGGTGGAGGCACACCCTGCTGAAGACACGATAGGACCGACCGACTGCACCTGGGACCGTAGCTCGTCACAGTTGGATGGGTTCCTGCTTTCAGACCAGCCTGCTCCAGCCAGCTACACACATCCTCCAGGCAATTTTAATGTTCCTGGAAAGTCCTCCCAAAAACAATCACATCATCCAGATCAGCTGAACATGTGGCCCACTGAACAGCTGCCAAAATCAAATTCATTCGCCTTTGAGAGGTGCTAGGGGAATTGGAGAGACCAAAAGGCATCACGTTAAACTCAGAGAGAGAGACACGCTGTCTTTGGACAAGTTTCTCGATGAGTCTGCCCTTGGCAGAAGCCACTGAGCCCGTTTGGAGAGGAGCACTGCTCTGTGGTGCAGGCAAGTGCCTTGGGCAGCTCCTCTGCCTGCTGGTTTTTACTTCTGTCTTCACTTTTAGTACTGAGCCACTCAGAGAAATGTTGGCCACTCAAGTCCAGTCTTCCCAGAAGAGCACAAGCTCTGCTGAGACCACCCAGTGGAGGGGCTGGGTGTGATGGAGCCCCTCTCCTGCTGCATTTGGTTACCAGAGACTGTCTCGTCCTCGTTCTGTTAATACAGTGCTGAGAACAATGGGACCTCAGTCCTGCTTTGGGTCTTGAAGTAATGAATAACAGCATCTTCAGCTGAGGCAGTCAACCCATATTTGGGGAGGATGCACTCTTTTCTTCCAGGAAATGACTCTGTGGAGCAGGTCAGCTTCTGTCAGCACTCTGGTTGTGAAGTCTGTGTGACAGCAATTTGTTGAGGACCTTCATCCTCTCTCTGCACAACACTCCCTGCATTGCCTTGGTTTTTTAATAACCAAGAACATCAGTGACCCTCAAGGATATTTTGGAGGATGTGGCATTCCTACCTTCTTATGAACAAAAACCCTAAACCCAGAGTTTTCCCTAGTTGCTTTTCCAGTCAGGCTTTCCCTTGCTGGTTCCTGGTAAATGTGCTTGTATATTGCCATTGAAGTCTTAAAAGAAGTGAAAAACTGTGTCCTTGCAAAGAACTTACCTGATAACAATCTTCTCCCATCACTGGTTTGTCAGACTTACAAGCCAAAGGAATGTTAGCAAAGGGGAGAAGGGACAAGATGTCAAATCTCACTCTGCCAACCTTCCTTTCCACCTAACATCTGCCAACACAAGGCTGGATGCAGAAAAAATAAAGGCTACGCCTGCCAGATGGCTGATGGATAATGGTACCATTGTAAAAATTGGCCAGAGCAGCTCAGACAGCAGCCCTGCCACCTTCACAGCGTGGGACAAGGGCTCAGATGGCTGTCATTCTCATCCAGCCATAAAGGGGGAACTCCCCTCCAAGACCCAAAAGACCCCATCCTGCCAGGTGCAAAGCTCTCTGCAGTCTCCTGATATAAGTAGGAGGGCTCCTTGGCACCACTCTGGAACAAGCATTAATCTTTTGGATTTGTTGTTGTGAGGATTTCAGGAAAGGGATGGCTCTGATTCTGCTGGGGCAAAGCTGTTGCAGAGAGAGAGTGCTGAGATACCTTCTGTAGGACTGTCTCCGGGGCTGTCAGCCCGGATACATTTTTAGCTTTCTTATTTCTTTCCATCTCTTCTGTTCATTTGTGCTTGCTTGGATTGCTGTCCCGGAGGAAGGTTTTTATATTCATTGAATTTATACCTCAGTGACTCAGCACTGGACTCAACCAGAAACTCAGTTGCCCTGAAGAGATATGGATGGAGGAAACGACTGTGTGTGTAAGTATTTGTTGGCAGGGGACAAGTTCTTCCCCAGCCTCAGCTATTCACACACTTTTGATTTAGGAAAGCCTGAAGAAAGCTTTCTTACTTCCTCCTTACTGGTGCTGAGCAGAAGTAGGACCAGACGTCATGCTCTGACACGCTGAGCCGTCTCCTTCCTTCATGCTCAGTGGCTTTTCTCCTGGTGCACTCGAGGAGAGCTTGGGGAACAGCACTTCCAGCCAGTTTGCAACTTCAAAATGCATCAGCTGATCACTATCTTGTCTCAAACACCTGTCTGGTACAGACCACGTGTGGAGTAGTAACTCTGCAAAAGAAGTGCTGGAGCACTGGAGCAGGATGGACGAGGAGCTGAACTTTAATTCTTTCACTGCACAGGTCCCTGCTCACTGGTCACAGCTACCATACGTGAGCGGTACTGGTGCAGGGGGATGCAGAGCCATCGATGAGGATGCAGGAGGACAGAGGAGGACCTTTGTGAGGTGCACACCAAATGGAGCTGGGAGGGCCATGTCAGAATCAGACAAAGTAGGCGGTTCCTTCTGTGGCATGTAGTTGATCTGTCAGATGGACATGGATGGAGATGAGCTTCCAGGAAACCCTGGAAGTGTTAATGACGAAGAAATTCCCTAGGGATTAATAAATTTTCGGAGGATAACACATTTAGATAACATGGGAGAAACGGCATATTTACTTATCCTGTTCCTACTTTCCCCAGGTTGCAGGGCCAGATGTGCGTGTTCAGACCCAGTTCTCCTGCCAGATGTTCTCATACAATCTTCTGGCTCAGTGGCAGCTGCCTTAAGCTGAATAACGCCTGGGGTAGGCCACAGACCTTGAGTATGCCCTTCTTGGAACTGCCATGAGTGTTCATGGAGAATACCAAATATTTCCCTCTTGGTTGCCATTAACAGAATGAGGGAGAAAAATGTTGCTCAGTGATAAGCCAAGATGTTGTCCACAAAACATTGTTTCTTAAACACACTGGGGGAAGTTTCCACACTAACCATGAGAGCTAAATGCTCTCCCTTGGTTCCTCACCTACAAAGTGTGTACAATAAAGGCTGTTTCCTGCTGTAGGCTGCATGGCACAGCGTGACTACAGCCTCAGTACCTTTTTGGTACTTTGCTTGCATCAGACTAGATGTGTCCATTGTCCAGACAGCTGTGTCTGATCCAGAGCCTCCTACTTCACAGTAGGTGTGGAGCAAGACCCAAATTAATAAGCTTACCCTAGCACATTTATTGCACTGTCTGTGTGTTTACTGACAGTGTATATCTGCACTGTCATGCAGAGGCACCACTGGGATTGCCAAAGGTACAGGGAGAACAGCTGGGGGGTACAGCAGGGATTTTAGGTGTTGGATGGTGGGAAATGTGACCTGCACCAAGCAAAGGTGAGGAGACCCTCATCTGTGGTGTCATTGGAGTGGCATCTAGATGAGACTGCTGGCAGTATCTCCAGGCATACCCTGGCTCTTGGCTCAGAATTTAGTATTAAAATGATCTCCTTTTGGTACTTTCAGGCATTTCTGAACACCTTTCCCCTGTTCCAGGATCCTGCTCAAGTTTAAACTCTGTTTTCACTTGGAAATAAAAAGGCCAAAGCCCATGTCTAGTGCACCCCGACAGAGAAAACTGATGTTTCTGCTGCCACAGAAGATCTTTGTGTTCTCCTTTTTCCGGAGGAAACCCACAAAGTTGAACCTTATGCAACATATTTGGCAAACTAGGCTGTGTCAGGGTTGTGGCTTTGTGACCAAATGAATTGACACAGGATGGGAAAGTCCCCAGAACTCAACCAGAGTGCAAAAGGGACAGATGTAGAAAGGGAAGAAGACTGCTCTTGTGATGACATGAAATGATCTATCAACACAGTGATAGGCTGGCAAAATCCCTCTGCTGTCCATAAGGGTCTGGCACAGCTTTACCAGAGAGAGAACGACCCAGAAGGTTAAAGAAACAGGATAAAATTAAGGAGGTCATCCAGTGAGTGGTCTGGTTAATGTTATATTGGAGAGCAGTCTCAAGATGTGGTTTATCTCCTCTAGATTTAAAAAACTGTCTAGAGTTTTAGGTATTTGCTATGGCACGCTGTATAGATACCAGTTTAGGCAGTGGGGAAAGATGTGTATCTCTAAGGAATATGTATCCCAGCCTGTCCCAAAGATGGAGGCTATTCCTGCTTGAAAATGTCTACCTTTCTTCATGAACAGAATAATCTAACAGCTATTTAATTTAAGCATCTAATTTACAAATGGCTAAAGTTGGTGGGATGAACATCAATGTAGATAAAAATGAGCCCTTCCAGCCTTCTCCATCTGATTCATTACATAAATATTCTTCTGTACTCCATTAAAGAAGATACGAAAGTTGTTTTCTACCATGTGAGTAACAGTAAGTACTTGACAAGACTTCAGAGGACACCAAGGCCTTTGTACTGTATTGTTGACAAAAGAATTACCAATGCGGACTTTTTCTTCTTTCATTTGCAGCTAACAGAAGACAAAACAGTTTTCCAAGAATTCTGGTTTTAATGTAAATGTGTCAGTATTTTTTTTGGAGATGACAAAGCCTTTTATGAAACTAAGATTTTTAAAGGCAACTTGAATATACAAATATCTCACCACAAATGGCTTTTGTATAAGTTCGACAGCAAATATCAGCTTCTTCAGAATAAAATCCCTCATTTTCTCTGGGAATGTTCATGTCAGTGATGGGGACCACTCCAGACCAGTGGGGTCTGGAGCAACTGAGGGCTGTTAGTTTGCTTAATGTAGCACAGCTAGAGAGAACTTTGTTCTTTGTCTGAAATTCTCTTGAGGGAAGGACAGAGAAGCATCCCCAGCATACATGGGCTGGATCCAATGTCACAGAGATTTAATTCATCTGAAGGAATAACAGTCTCTGGCTTGAACTAACTGTGGCTCTAAGAATGAAGGTAGGATGAGTGAGTTGATGAGATTGGATATCACAACAGCTGCTTTGCTCTCCACAGAGCCCCACTGCCATGAACAGGGCAGTCCTGTCCTCTTGCAGTCCTTCACACTGGGGAATTGACTCGGGAACATCCTGAGGCAGGGTGCCAAAATTTAAACCTTATGAGCAATCCAAGGTGTTCACATGAAGATGTGACAAGAGCAGCTTGCATGTTTCAAGCTAGACATGTGCTTCAGAAAGAGGTGAGAATCCCTCATTCTAGGAGTGTGATGAGGGCATTAGGTACATTTCAGTCACAGTTTTATATTCCTTTCTAGTATCTTATTTGTCAGTGATCTAAATCAGAGAGTTTCTTTCTAAGTCTTTTCTATGAGGAAATCCTTCCATGTTTCTGTTCTAAATCTTTCTTGTTTGTGTTATACATCTTTTGAGAGCTGGTGATTCAAACTATGAGGTCAGGGAGAGAGGCTGTGTACACAATGGCATTTTAGCACTTTCAGTTATGTTTTCTAGCCTCTTCCTAAGAGTGATGTAGTCTCTGTTGGACACCAAGACCTTGAGGCTACAAAGGAATTTGGCACAAGACTCAGGGAACAGCTCTCTGAATTTCCCTTTAGAGGTGTTCTTTTCTCAGCACACCTCATTTCTGTCTCACTGAGAAGCCAGTTTGCTTTCACTGAGGTCTGCTGAACTTTTTACAGTTTCCTTAGGGATTTACATATATAATATACAAAAAAATATGACTATAGCTAGGACAGAAGGTGGTACAGAACAACACTACTTAAGTATTTCTGGTGTGGAAAGAAGGATGCTCTGTCAATCTCAAACCACTAAAGGGATTCAGGAAGAAGAATGCAATTTCTCTTGAGTAACTCAGCCAGACAACCTAGGCTAATGAGCTTTTTCCTACTAAATGCAGACTGGAATCCTTCACTGTCACAGACTGATGTGGTCTTCACTTAAGCCCTCAGTCCTTGGGGTGCCATCAGACAGAGGTGGGGTGTTCTCTTCCTAGCACTTGATGAAAAAGTAGGGTAGATAAAGGAGTATTTTATCATGTTCACTGCTCCTCATGGCACCTGATTGTTGTTTGACCGTCTCCATTTCAGGTTAGCCAAAGGAATTCAGGAAGACTGATTCTTCCAGTAGGATACTCGAACCCTTTTAGGCCTCACACATGGAAGAATCTCCTGTGGCTTTCTGACAGATGTGGATGTCTTAAGATCAAACTTAGAATCTCACAGTAAAAAAGGAGGCTCCTAATTATGTCCTACTCCAGGACATTCTGGTTTCAAAGAGGTCCATTGCTCTGTGCAGGATGGAGTAGTAGTCTGGAGGTATGGAACAGCCTCTTTTTCCCACTTGGTGTTTGCAGGGATATATGCACCTCTCAGAAACACTGTTCAGAATCCGGCAGATGAAGTGGTGGTGTCTCTGGTGAGTTGTGGCGTGGTATTATCAGGGACAGAGGATCCCGATGAAGAATATTTTAAATGCAATCAATCTCTATGACTTACGACAAAAAGCATCATTCACACTCACACACATCCAATTGACAGAGCCTGCCAATACCCACACAAGAGCCCATACAGATAGATCCTTCTGCAATGACTGAAAACATACTAAGAAGAAAAGAATTTCAGTTCTTCTGTTAGCCTGAAAACACATGACCTTTTAGAGGAACTATTAGTATTCCGAACATATGGCAACTCCCTTCATTGCCTGGGGAAGCTCTTGGCTTTCCAGTAGAAAAGCTGTTAAACCAGTAATGGGGGACTGGGTGTATCAAGTGTTTATGAGTCTCCCATCTGTAGGCCAGACAGAAACATTTCATACTGAGTGTTTTGCAGTATCATCAACCCATCTGCAGAACTGTCTGTTTGACCCCGGGTATGTGATGGACTTGGCAAGAAGCAAAAAAGAAACGGGGGTGGTGGGAGGAGAGTGAGAGGTGAAGAAAGGAAGATGGGTGCAAGAGGAAAAGATATAAGGCGAGGAATAGAAATAAGCCTGTTCAAATATCACAGAAGTGACATCATGACATTTCTTCACCCAAGTCCTTCACTCTCAAACTCATAAACTAATTAGAGAGGTGCATTTTACAATTCCCTCACCCTACTACATTAAAATCCATTTTTTTCAGCTGGTCTGGCCAAAAAGGACTCCAATCACATGTATGCAGGGGAAAGGGTTAGTGCATGGGATGATCAGCTATGTATCTGGAGGGACCCAGCTTTCACTGGTGAAGGAATTAAACAGCAAAATAAGTTTTGTTTTTATTTTTTTAATTTTTCTTCTTTTTGGCTTTGGGCAGTGTTGAACTTCCCACCCTCTGCAATGCTGTTAGCCTGAACCATACGAACATCTGGCATGGAAACAAATGACAGCCCAGGCAAACGCTGTCTTATAGTTAAGTTTGTCAGTCTCTCCATCTTGCTTGTGCTTTCTTTATTCCTTTCTTCCTTTTTTCCTTTCTTCCTTGCTTTCTTGCCTTCTTTTCTGTAGCTCCAGCACCTGTTTTTGTGATAAATTAGTGGTCCAGCTGCCTTAGATTCATTCCAGAGGAAAGAACTGGAAGGTTACAGTGTGATGACACCCCCAAAGCTAACAGCTAGGCTCATAAAACATGTTATCAATAAAGCATTTCAGTTTTTATGATGGAAACCAATCTCTCACAGTCAGCCATGGATTCTTAAATACAATTTCATTTCTACTAAAATGGCACTGACTGTGACAATATATGGTCAATATATTCTCGACACACTTTATATATATATTATATATTATAT